>CM043880.1:6927905-7092174 GCA_024034495.1 Camelina laxa
GCTCATGTAGGCTGTGTGAATGACTTGGCCTTCGCCTACCCAAACAAACAAATGTGTGTTGTGACTTGTGGGGATGACAAATTGATTAAGGTACGTAAGGATTGTTACTTATGAATTTTATTTATTTATTTCCATATCTAATTATGAGAATCCTTAGGTGTGGGAATTGAGTGGGAAGAAGCTTTACACTTTTGAAGGCCATGAGGCACCGGTTTATTCCATTTGCCCTCACCAGAAGGAAAATATTCAGGTAAAGGCACCTCTTGTTTTAAAAGACCTGAAGCTTTCACTTTCGTATTTCTTGGTAATATATTTCTTCTTCTTTTTTTTACTATGCAGTTTATATTTTCAACTGCTCTTGATGGTAAGATCAAGGCTTGGCTCTATGATAATGTTGGTTCTCGGGTTGATTACGACGCACCAGGACAGTGGTGTACAACGATGCTATACAGTGCTGATGGAAGCAGGTACATCATTCTTATTTGAAGAACTAGATTTGAACATTATGTCTCTGTCATAAATTCCAAATCTTCTGAACAGTTTATATAAGCTCAAATTAAGTAAACAACTGCTCTTTTTCCAGATTATTTTCTTGTGGGACGAGTAAGGATGGAGACTCTTTCCTCGTTGAGTGGAATGAGAGCGAAGGTGCCCTAAAGAGGACTTATGTGGGCTTTAGGAAGAAATCAGCTGGAGTTGTTCAGTTTGATACAACTCGTAACCGTTTCTTGGCTGTTGGTGAAGAAAATCAAGTAAAATTCTGGGACATGGACAATACAAATCTGTTGACAACTGTTGAGGCTGAAGGAGGACTTCCGGTATGAAATTCTTGCCCAGAATATTCGTCTTGGATACTTGTATATATATAGTCCTATCGTATTCTTGAGCCTGTTGCTTTACTGATGGTACGTATTGCTTATATCAGAATCTACCCCGATTGAGATTCAACAAGGAAGGGAATCTTCTTGCAGTTACCACCGCAGATAATGGATTCAAGATCCTTGCAAATACTGATGGTCTTAGAACCTTAAGAGCATTTGAAGCTCGGTCTTTTGAAGCTTCTAAAGCATCCATTGATATGAAGGTTGGAATAATTCGTTTTCATGTTATACTTGTTATCTTTTTATTACCTATGCCTTTCGTCCAGTTTTAACTCGAGGGTCAATGCTGGTGATTCAGGTATCCACTTCCGCAATGGCTCCAAGCATCAGCCCAGCTATTGGTAAAATTGAACACATGGACACAGACTCTCCTGCAAGGCCAACTCCAATTCCTGTATGTATAAGAATTTAGTAGATTTTTTTTTGCTATATATTCTCATTATTTCAATCAAGAATCCTTAATCTATGGACTTATTCCCTGACTAAACTGATTTAAATGGGAAGATTTAAATGGGAAGATTAGAATTGTGGCCTAAGTTCAAACGATTGTGGTTCTGTTTTTTGAGTAATTCATAATATGTACACTTTGCTTGTCATCCAACTTTGGTGTTATTATGTATGTAGAATGGAATTGAAGCAATGTCAAGAAGTATGGAAAAGCCAAGAATCTTGGAGTCTGTTGATAAGTCTAAACCTTTGGAGCTCACGGAAATTGTCGATCCGACTCAGTGCAGACAAGTGACAATGCCTGATAGCAAGGATTCTGTTAGCAAGGTTTGTTGCCGTCTCAGCTTGAAATTGTCCATCAAAATTTATGTTCATTGATAAATATCTTGGAATAATCTTTTGCTGCTATGTCAATTCTAAAGGTTGCTCGGCTTCTCTATACAAATTCTGGCGTTGGTGTTTTGGCGCTCGGATCAAATGGAGTCCAAAGAATATGGAAATGGAGCCGCAATGAGCAGAATCCAACTGGGAAGGTGATCCACTATACCTTTTAAATTCTACACCTCATGTTGTTTGCCGATTGTAGAGTCACTTATTTGAAGCTCTCTTGCATAAGTGTCTGAAAGTGTCTCTTTATTTTGAAGGCAACTACTAGTGTAACTCCACAGCATTGGCAGCCTAGCAGCGGTCTCCTAATGGCAAATGATGTTCCAGAGAATGCTGAAGGAACTGTTCCATGTATAGCTCTTTCTAAGAATGACTCATATGTTATGTCAGCTTGTGGTGGAAAGGTTTCGTTATTCAATATGATGACTTTCAAAGTAAGCAGCTTTATCAGACTTTTGTTTTGTTTCTGGACAACATATCTGTAAATATGCGAGCTAAGTGGCATGTTTCACATGGTTGACAGGTAATGACGACTTTCATGTCACCGCCACCTGCTTCAACGTTCTTGGCTTTTCATCCTCAAGATAATAACATTATCGCAATCGGGATGGAGGACTCGAGTATTCATATCTACAACGTCAGGGTAGATGAGGTATCATACGTGGTTAACTAAACTTCTGTTGTAATTGCTGATTCACCCTTGTAAATGAATCTGTAATGTAATCTCTTTTATAATCTATAGGTGAAAACAAAGTTGAAAGGTCACCAGAAGCACATTACCGGTCTAGCATTCTCTACCGCGCTCAACATTCTTGTCTCTTCTGGTGCAGATGCTCAGGTAACGCAAACTTTTGTTTCTAAAATGCTTTTGAAAGCTGTTGTGCTCATCTTGGCTTGTAACCTCACAAATTCCTTCTTACAGCTCTTCTTCTGGACCGCTGATTCGTGGGAAAAGAAAAAATCTTCAGCGATCCAGCTACCTCCTGGAAAAGTACCAGTAGGCGACACACGAGTCCAGTTTCACAATGACCAAATTCATTTATTGGTTTCGCATGAGACACAGCTCGCCATCTATGATGGGTCAAAGATGGAGTGTATTCATAAGGTAAACAAGAAAATCGTTTTTACCGCCACATCTATTCTTTTCTTAGAACAAAACTGAATCTGACATTCCTTGTCATATTTGTGCAGTGGGTGCCACAAGAAGCTCTCTCTTCACCCATAACCTCTGCTTCTTACTCATGCAACAGCCAGTTGGTTTATGCGTCATTTGCTGATGGAAACATTGCAGTGTTTGATGCTGAAACATTGAGACTCAGATGTCGCATTGCTCCATCAGCTTACATGCCTCAACCAACACCGAACAGGTACACGTGTTTTACAAAACTTCATATAAAGCTCCTATAGTTCTGACCATTTTGATTTGTTGGACTTATTTTGCTTTCTTTTGCTTCTGTGATAGTGCACCGATCATACCCCAGGTGATCACAGGTCATCCCCAAGAACCGAATCAATTTGCTGTCGGACTCTCTGATGGTTTGGTCAAAGTGATTGAGCCATCAGAACTTTCTAGGAGATGGGGTGTTGGCGTCGTGGCTGGTTTAGATAAAGCAGGGGCCGAAAATGGACGACCTTCTAGTTCGTCGGCGGCTAACAACTCAAGTTCAGATCAGATTCAAAGGTAAAAAATAGTGGTGTCAGTTAAGTAAGTTAGTTGACATATATCTTTTTAAAAAGATTTGGATTGTAAAGTTGTGATAGCTTGTGCCGTTTTTGTAAATCGGATTCATATTAGAACAAGTTTTAAAAGGCTATAATCTTGATTGTAGTAGCTTTTGATGTATGGATTTGTCAGATATCTGAGACCAATTTTCATTCATTATTAGTCTGATTGCCCAGTTTCTTCCGAAAGGTAATAATTAGTAGATTTTAATGTTTTAAATTAGTATTTTGAGTTTTGACAAGACTTAAGATGATAACCTGTTTGTAATAATACAAATAGTTTTTCAAATTGACCCAATAAGCTTTATGTTTTATTAATAGTTTTTGGTTTTAACAAGTTCTATTTGTTTTACAAAAGAGAAAAAAAAAACACAATTTTTTTAAATGACAGATTCACTTGTAAGAACTTATAATTAGCTTAATTGTGAGACTAAATTACAATTATTTGTTTAAATATTTTATAATCATCACTACAACTATAAATTATGATCTTATGATTTATTAATTTTTTATGTTATAAAATATAATGTCTTCTTCCATATTTTTACTGTTTAATCAATTTAGTTTTTAATTATTCATAATTTAAATTCAATTTCACTAATCAAACACTATAATATTATCAATCAAGCTAAATACTGCTTTTTTTTTATATCACATCTTTTCCATCTGCTATCTTTAACAGCTATCTTTTTCACCACTATCTTTACAACTGCTCCTAATTTTCTAACCACCTCATTAAATGTGGTCACAAATCATTATAAGAAAAATACTTGTTTCTTGTTAAGTAATCTTGTAGAAATGAATCGAACCGTCCTTTAAAGATTAAGAGAAAGGAGTGAGACGTACACTAGTTTATAAATTTATAGTTTTGAACTTGTATTATAATAAGGTCAAAATCTGATTGGACATAATCTTGGAAAGATGCATAATCTTTTTTGTTTTTTTGAACAACCGGAAAGATGCATATACTTAAGAAGCCATTAGTTTCCTCTTTTTCTTCTGGTCCCTTCGCTGATCACGACGACCTGAAAAATGCACAACACAGCAAGATCATAAGCATCTGTTTAAGTTTCAACTGAGTCCATTACTGGGCACAATTAAGCTCACACACATCAGTAAAAGCAAGTTAATATTAATTAGATCAGGTTTATAAATATATATACCTATCTTCTCTTCCTTTCTTTTCTTCCTCAAGCTCGCTATATCGCGCCTCTTCTCTGCACTCTGACCTTTCATGTTCAGCATCTGAACAAAGCAACAACATCATTCATCAGATATGGTGGTCATGCAATGCAAACTGGGAACATCAATTACTAGATATGGTCATGCGGACTAAGTACCTCGTTACCACCAGCACGAAGGGCTTCAAGAGGTTCGATGCAGTTCTGGTTAATGACAACAAGCTTTCTTTTCTTTTTACCTCCACCAGTTTGCATTTGTGATTGTTTTTGTTTCGTTATCTCTGCAAACTGATGCTGCATAAGAGTCGACACACCAGCCTGGGACAAAAAAAAAAATATACTCTTAGTCTCTTGTGCAGCAGAACCTTCTGTTCTGAAGAGAGCTAGAAGGCTAAAGCTTTTTTTTTCTTCCAAATGTGGGACATAGAGGCTGCGACACAAAGATAAAGAGTAGCATAATTTACCCCAGCAAAGTAACGGCCTGAAAATTTCTTGGGCTGCATCGGACGTGATAATAGCGAGCTAAGTTCCTGCAGGTTGAACCAGACGTCAAAGATCTAATTTGTTATACGATTTTCTAAAGGGAAACTAATATTTCATGATTCATAATAACTTTTCTTTTGAGTGACAAACCTCCTGCAGCTTATTAAGTTGTGCGGAGGTCGCTTTTCTCTGCCTGACACTGTCAACTCTTTCCTCTTCACTTTCATCATCGTCCAATTCAAGTTCCATGGATTCAGCATGTTTTTCAAGCCAGGTCCGGTCTGCTTTCTCCTGGATAATAGACACCATAAACAAATTAATAACAAAAATGAAAGTTAAGTACGCGATAAGAGTCAAAAAAGCATCCCGCTGCTGGCAGTGAGTGTGAAGCTACGAAGACCACCAACAAAATATTTCACATAGGCCAGGGTTAATATATTTCCAAACATGGTAATAGAAACTTGGACTTCCTGCATTTATTTCCAAATTTTCACACACTGGTGCTATTACAACAAAACCATAGAATACAAGTACATTCAGTATAATGATGGAAAATACCCGAGAGCCTTTCCGTTCAATCTGGTCTATCTGACGGGCCAGAGATAATCGCTTCCTCACAGCTGGCATATAAGAGCTATCCAAAGGGAACATCTTTGCGCTTTCCTGTAGCCAAACGGAAGTAAAAATATCTACTTTAGCATTCCCCGACTCAGTGTTTTTCTTGATAAAAAACTAACTTTTGAGGATATCTAAACTTTGTTGTGGGAGTGTGAATATATACCTTAGAGAATGACTTGCATAACGTGTAAAACTTTGACATATCAGTTGGCGCAATCAAAGCTATACTGCATCCATCTTCGAATGCTCTAGCAGTCCTCCCACTTCTATGTACATATACCTATATGTATAAAAAGGCTCAGAGCTTGTAGAAATGTTATCAATCAAAAACATTAGAGCCGATCTTAGCTTACTTCTGCAGAATGTGGAAGTTGGTAGTGAATGACAGTTCGGACATTCTTAATATCAATTCCCCTTGCTGCAACATCTGTTGCTATGAGTACTCCATTGTCGCTTGCACGGAAACGGTCAACTGCCTGTGACATTTAAAAGAGGGTGGAAAGGAAAAGATGCTAAGTAACAATATGTACCTCAGAATATAACAAAATGATATTTGACTATTGTAGCAAAAGATTCATGCGGACAAATAATTTAGCAATAGAAAGTTGTACCTTCAACCGAGCTCGCTGCTTCATATCTGAGTAGAGTTTGCAAACATCGAGTCCAAGAATCTTTAAAAGTGCACAGATATGCCGCAAAGCTGCCACTGATGTACAGAAAACAATTGTCCGCCCTTGTCCATGGACACTCAAAATATAATACAAGTAAGCATCTTTTTCCTCCTCTTCACACCTGTAGTTTATTATAAGATATTAATACTAAGAATACTGAAATAGACCCAAAGAATAAGTTCCATCAAAGATTTCTGGATGTTTTGCGCGCAAATAATGAGTAGAAACATGGTGTCTTCCAAGCAATAAAGCTTAATTTTTACCTAGTCAAATTAAAAGCTCCGGGGGATAGAAGTCAAATAGTGCTTACTTGATAAAAGATTCTTCAATCTTTGGAGCCAAAATAGATGCAGTTGTCAGGTCAATGATTGCAACACTATCTCTCATTCCAGCTCGTTCAGATAAAACCTCAATAGAATTCACTTCACCAGATGATGACTGCTTTGACTTCGAGGAGCCACGCTTTAGCTTTTTACGGAAATCCGAAGACAGCGCTATGGTAGCTGAGAAAACAAAAGTTTGTCTTTTCTTCTTTGGGGCGTTGGAAACTGTGTCACTACTCTGCACAGTTTGCGTTTTCCCTTCATTTGGTCTATCTGTCCCTGGAAGCAAGTCGATTATAGACTGCAGCTCCCTGAAATGACCACTTTCAACCATGCGATCAGCCTCGTCCAACACAAAAAACGACAAGGAATGCAGCTGCCAAAGAGATCAGAAAAAGACAGAACCATTACACATTGTCTACGAATAGCTATACAATAGTAACAACATTTTACACATGCCTTAACTAGCAGACATACTCATTCTCAAGAAAACATATTAGATTACAAACTGATTTCTGCATCTAAGCACAAATTCAATAAATATACCAGAATCTGATAATGTAAAAGCAAGATATCAAACTAAAAAGAAGCACAGGATTCTTTAAGTCTCCAATTCTGCATTACATACCTCTACAAGATGCTTTTCTCCAGCGGACATAAGTTCCCATAACCTTCCTGGAGTTCCAACTACGATTTCTGGTCTCATATTCAAAAGTCTTTCCTGTTTCGCTGATGACATCCCACCAACAATAGAAACGATACTGACGCTGAGATCCTTGGCAGCAATCTTAAGATGATCCGTCACCTGGAATACGGGAAAAGTAGGAACTGTATTTCAGAACTTCCGTATGACCCCAACCAAAAGTGAACAAAGAAGCATGTCAGAAGGGAAAAAAAATGAAAGCAATGTGATGATAGTAAAGGATACCTGAAGAGCAAGTTCCCTAGTTGGAGTGATGATCAGAGCTCGTAAATAGCCATCTGCAGCATATTTTTTTGCTTCCTCTCCTTTTAATGCATACAATTTACCAACCTTTTCCCGCTCGTCTAAGAGGCGTTGCAGTATGGGCAACCCAAAAGCAAGAGTCTTTCCAGATCCTGTCTCAGCAGCGCCAATTACATCCTGTGGTCCAAATATGAACCATACATCAATAAATATATTTTTCGGGAATTGATAGAAAGTAAAAGCTGGTCATCTTACCTTTCCCTGATATGCTGCAACGGGAAAACAAGCCTCCTGGATTTTTGTCGGCTTGTTGAATCCGAGGTGGTATATTGACTTCATGAGTAGTGGATGTAGTCTCATCTCACTCCATGCACTAAATTCCGGACGAATCTCTTCTTCTTCAACTTGCTCCTCATCTTTGTTCTCCTCATCGCAGCTAACTGCTACAAATGATAATCTACCGTTACGACTTAAGTTGAGGGTAATATAGTGACAGAATAACAAACCTCAAAGATAGGGATAAAGTATTCAAGAGATAGTTGAAAATATTCAATGGTTTCCAACTCGTGAAAATGGTCGAACAGAAAAAATTCAATTGAGAAACTTAAAAAGATGAACAGAAAAAAAAAAATTCTTTCAGCTGGTCTAAAATGAAGCTATCCTTGTCAGATATATCGATACCAGTGAAGGACCATCAATAGACTTTAAGTATTCCTTGCCAAATCTAAATCTCTCTAAGACAAATTGTCACATACCGACTACCTAGTAATGATTTACCTATTTTGCACCAAAAAGTAAAAAAAAAAAAAAAAGAACAAAAGAGCATATGAAATACTAACCAGCAGCAGAAGATTCGTTATACTTTTCTGCCTCCTTAATCTTCTTCTGCTTCTTCTTCTTCTTATGCTCCTTCTTCTCCTTATTCTTCTTAGCTTTATTCTCTTTTATCCTAAGACTCTCCAAGTTATCCTCATCTTCCTTTCCTTCTCCATCTCCATCTTCTTCTTCAATTATCTCATCCACATTATCATTGTCACCATCATCGTTCTCTCCATTTTGTTTCTTCGACTTCAACTCTCTCTCTGTTACATCACTCTCTATCGCAGGAAGATCTAAATTGTAATCAGCTTCATCAATCTCCTCAAGTGAAAGGAAACCTACCCAAACAAAAAAAGTATATAAAGTTTCAGACTTTTCACTGTACTAACAAACAAGGCGAAGCAATGACTATAGCCATTGAACGAATTTGAGATTTCTAATAAAAAACATTACAAAAAAAATTCCAATTTTTTTTTGTTTACCTCCGTCGAGCTCGCCTGAACCTGCAAATAGAGTTGAGAAGGTTTCGCCTTCGTCGTCTTCTCCGGTAGGTATAGAAGAGCTCCACGGAAGTGAATCAATACGTTCGAAATCCTCCTCACGCTTTCTCTTATGAGTTCTCTTGCTCTTCTTCTTCGCCATCGAGGAAGATTCATTGCCGCCTGCAACCATGTTAGCTGTTGATTTTAGCTCCAATGATCACAAAATGTTTAAAGTGAAGCGCTTTGGGAATCTTTGGCCCCCAAGTAGAGGAGTCGTCGTTGGCAGAGAGAGATGAAGTATCTCAAGAAAAAAAGCTAAAAACTTTCATAAACCCTAAATCAGAACAAGACGATGTGATGTAATTAAACCGGTTCCGGTTTAACTTGAATTAATATAAACCGAGTAATTTGCCTTGTACCAACCCGAGTCGCTTCGAACCAAAAATGGAGGATTAGGATTTATGGGCTTTTCTCATAAAGCCCATTAGCTTTTTATCTGCAAAACCCATTTTTTAAAAAGAATATATAATTTTAAATCTTTTTTAAGTTATAATATTTTGTGAAACCCCTTCGCCCAGTGGTTGGCCTAGGGTTCATTAATGCTTCTACACCAAGAAGTATGAGATTCCAGTCCTAGATAACAAGATTTATTAAAGAGGTAAATTTACATACGATCTCTAGAGGTGTCCATCAAGAGCATGGAGCAGGATTTCCGGACAATAAAAAAAAAAAAAGTTACAATATTTTTTGGCCTGCATAATGAGTTTGAGTAGTTTTATTTAATAAAAACGATATTATTGCACGCTTTTAGCTGTCATTATTGCTAAAGTGACGAGTGAATAGCCCATTAGCATGCAATTGGAGCATTGATTACTGATTAGTGCTAATTAAAAAAGTTGTTGAACTCTCGTTTTAATACATTCTCTAGAGAAACACACAGTAATTATATCATGGATCGCTGACCGTAATTTATGGCTCGTACGTTAAACCAAAAAAAAAGGAATCATATTATTCTTCTCTCGCATGGCTTGAAACAAATGTGTTTCAACATGAGTGAGTGTTCTATATGCACCAAGTGTATAGTATATTAGTATAAAGTGTATTTGCGATAGTATGATCACGAAGAATGAAAACAAAAAGTCGTGTTCAGAGAGAAGATAAAAAAAAAAAAGAACGTAAGTGTCAAAAAGTGTGAAAGCGAAGGAGTGGGAGTGGGGTCTCTCCACCGCAACCACAAAAGGGATCCGAAGAAAATTCCTAACAGTAAGTAACAGAATCCAATTTTTCAACATGTTCAATTTGTTTACGTGTTCACTCTCACTCTCTACCCAACTTCTTCGAATACTTCAATGAGTTTTTTACTTTTCTTATTTTGGTAAGTCTGTTTTTGTGTGTGTTAGAATATCGTAGTCATACCTAATCTATGCAGCTTGTTTTGAACTAGATTGGTTGACCAAAATATTACAATATATCATGAAAAGTTTAATTTGGTTTGTCAATACTAGAATCTTTTCATTGCAATTCCATGTACTTTTCGTTGTTATTAAGATGCTCAAACACACAAAATTTTCTACATATATATCCCGTAAATTAGTTTGAAAATTCTTATTAGAGTGTACGTAGTCGGGGACACAGGTCATGGAATTTATTATACGAGTACACATTATCGCTATGAAATTTAGACAGCTAAGATTACACGTCCAAGAAGGCCAAAAGAAGGATGAAATTTTTGATAAGATCGGGGAAAGAAAATGCAATAGAAGAAATGCATAATAGAGTTTTGGAACTTATTGATCACGGGAGATCACCTGGCATAATTATAGTGGCCACACGACTTAAAATTAAAAAGATAATCATTTTGTTTCTTATAGATATTGACATAAGAGATGTATATGAGAGAGTATATGACCCGCCTCGTTGGTTTCATAAGATTCCAACAAATATGAAAGAGACCTAGTAACTAATCACATACTGTATTTGATAACTTAATACTATTGAGCTTAAACTTTTAGATCTATGTGCTTCAATGAATATATAATTCACACTACATAGCGTTAACGTCATAACCAATTTTTAAATTTTTTCACACATTAAAGATTTTCTATACGTTTAATCATTACCTAAGACAATCTCACAGTTCTTTTTTTTTTTTTTAAATCAATTAAAGTGTTAATAATCAAAAACAAGCTACAAACTCACGAAAAAAAAAATACAAAATTAACATAAGTTTCGTCCTTGTAGATATGAACTGATCTCATTAATTACATCCATTATAATTAGTTATATAATTATTGTAAATTGTATCTCCACACAAGCCACAACATCTCTAACATATCTATAGTCTATACTCTATACTCTAAAGTTAATACTCCCTCTGTTTCACAAAGAATGTCATTTTGACACAATGCACATAAATTAAGAAAATTATTTAAATTTCTATTTTACCCTTTGTAAATGTACTAAAAATTTTCTTTTTCTAATTAATTAGCTCAAATTATAGGGATAAAAAAGAGAATTTTATCTTTAAAACTGCATTGAAAACATAAAATGACACTCTTTTTGTAACAAAAAAGATGTGTCAAAATGACACTCTTTGTGAAACAGAAGGAGTACGAAAGATATAAAAATCTTAGTATTTCCACAATCATATGCAATTAATTGAAAAATCTCCACATCAAATAAGACTCTCAATTTATTTTTATTTTTGGTCTAAAACTAGTGTGTGTTTTTTTTAATTTTCTACAATGTATTAAATAAAATTATACTACTAGTATGGAATATGGACTGTCACAAGAAAAAGAAAAGAAAGAAAAAAAGAGAGAGAGAGAGCCAGGCTGGCAATTTCTCTCCGATGATTGCTCGTGGGTCCTGTTGTCTTCACTGTCTAAGCACATGCGCTTCTCTGCTTACGTGTCCTATTCGCATTTACACTTAAATTACACACAAACTATTCGTTTTTTTTTTTCTTTCTTTCTTTCCAAAACTATTAAACAACCTACTTGCCCTTGGTTAATTAGTTTGTAAGCCTACTACTACTAGTCTACATCTCATATTTACGAAATCAACTGTAATGTTAGATTTATTAGATAACATTTTTTTTAAAAAAATAGTAGTTCTTGCGTAAGAGTAAGGATATACATACACGCAACTGATTAGATAGATGAACAGAGGGTTTCGTATTTTAGTAGTAGTAAACTATTACTACTGACTTCGTAATCCATTATTATTAGTTTTATCCGCCGTTTGTAAATTAATCACTTTGGCAGACATATATATAAAATATTTTATTTGTTTTATGTTTATTTTAAAACAGTAAATCCAAACGGCTGCTTGCTCAAATCAAAACAGACCACATGAGCTCCATGTGTCGTTTGAACACATCTTATTCTTTCTTCGTCTTCTCTATCTCTATCTACTGGACTATAAAATATCTTTGCTATTTTTTTAATAAATCAAAATTTGTTAGCATTTGATCATTTGTTTGTATATTGATGTTACTAAAAGACGAAAATCACTAGTGGTGCATATATATACAAACAATTCTTAATTTGGTTTTAGTAAATTCATAACGTATAAAATAGTCGTGTCGGCAGCTAGATACGTTGTTCCAGTCGTCCAAAACAAAAAAACAAAAACAAAAAAACTGATGAATTTAGTCGAGTTATTTAGTTAACTTTAATAAAATATGATTACAGTGAAATACAGTATAAACAGCTACGAGACAAAATCATAAGATAAAAACATTATAACAAACACAAACTAACTCCTAGTATTATTATTATTAACTCTCTCTCTCTCTCTCTCTCTTAAGTTAAAAGGAGGAGAGTGATGTCTTTGTTAAGCTAAAATAAAGCACCAAGATCTCAGTGAATTAGTAGTATTTGTCTGGTCCTTTTTATGTAAAATTTAATGTTTTACTTACCGGGATCAAACAAAATGAATAATAAAAGTGTACTAATGATAGATTATAAATTAATTAATATTAATAGCAAAATTTTCCAACAAAACAGTAAGTGTTAAACAAATAATAACATGTACTTTAGCTTCGGGACTCTCTTGCTTCTTCTTCTTCTTCTTCTCTTCTCTTCATCTCCTCCTCTCCCTTCTCGTCTTTTATTTTTTTTTTTATATATTTTTTTGCTCTCTTGCGACTTTTCTCCTTCCCTTCATCAGGAACTTCTTAAGTTTCTGAGTCTATGAAGATGCCAGTAAGTACGTTTCTCCCTTTTCTTTTTTTTCCTTTGTTGAATCTTTTTTTAGTTCTGGTACTCATGAGTTTTGCTTTGGACGAATCTCTATGTGTTGTTATACTTTAATTCTATGATTCTTGTTTTTTTTTTCCTTGGTAAAGAAAATTATATGGAATCTAGATTATCTTCTGGATTTCTTCTTGTACTATTGGTTTGTAATTGAGACTTCTCTCAGTCTCAGCAGCCAAATCTAGAAATCTGTCTTAGATTCCTCTGTTTTTTTTATGTACTTACTGATTCTGTTTCTTCTATCTTCTTGGATCTTCATGTCAGTGACTTTTGATTTATCTTTTGATTATGCTGCTGATGCTTCTGTTTGTATGCAAACTTTATGAACTCTGTGGCTGTTTCTTAGATTTTTCCAAGAATATAAATATATGATCAGATTACTTAATGTTTTTCATCAGATATAATTCTTATCAAAACGTTTTTTTTTTTTTTTCTCTCACATATAATTGTCATTAGTCATCACATCCAATTTTTCCTAGATTTAATGAAACTTTTTATCAGTTTTGATCGGGATTTATCGTATTTTAGACTGATTGGCTCAAGCACTAATAATGCAGGTGGCATTGGTATGGCTACTGGCATTCAGTATTCTACTGATAAGAGGAGAAGGTAGTAATGCCATCTGCAAGGAGAGTTTCAAGTTGGACCCTAGACCTCACAGCGTTTCGATCCTCGAGTTCGGAGCGGTTGGAGATGGGAAGACACTGAACACGCTTGCTTTCCAAAACGCTATTTTCTATCTCAAGTCCTTTGCGGATAAAGGCGGTGCGCAACTTTATGTTCCACCGGGGAAATGGCTCACTGGAAGCTTCAATCTCACTAGCCATCTCACTCTCTTCTTGGAAAAAGGAGCAACTATTCTTGCATCACCGGTATGATCTCTAGCAAACTCTGTTTACGATGTTATTTTGGTAGCCATAGCTGTGTTTAGGAAGCCTCTTGGTAGATAAGTTCAGTGTTTTGAATTGGTAAAGATGATAACATTGTCTCTCTTATGTTGCTAATGTTCTAGGATCCGTCGCATTGGGACGTTGTCAGTCCTCTACCGTCCTATGGTCGCGGAGTTGAACTTCCTGGAAAGCTTTACAGAAGTTTGATCAATGGAGACAATCTAATAGACGTAATCATCACCGGTAAACAAAAACAAACTTATACCATCATCATTACCTAATACTCTGGCTTGACAACATTAAAGACTGAAAAACTTCTTTACTTTTGGCAGGTGATAACGGGACATTCGACGGTCAAGGTGCAGCATGGTGGGAGTGGCTTGAGTCAGGGTCCTTAAACTATAGCCGACCTCATATCATCGAATTCGTCTCCTCCAAAAACATCCTCATATCGAATCTAACCTTCTTAAACGCACCCTCAGTAAACATTCACCCGGTTTATTGCAGTCATGTTCATATCCGCAAAGTTTTGATCGAAACATCAGTTGATTCACCATACGTTCTCGGTGTTTCCCCGGGTAAGTCATGTTTTACCCATCACTCCGTTATGTTACCGTTCCAAAAACACTAATATATTTTTCTTTTACTTTCAGATTCTTCAGACAATGTTTGTCTCGAGGACTCAACGATCAACGTTGGCCACGACGCGGTCTCTCTCAAGAGTGGTTGGGACCAATACGGCATAAACTACGGCCGTCCAACAACCGCTGTTCATATTCGTAACCTCAGCTTAAAGTCTCCCACAGGCGCCGGAATCTCCTTCGGCAGCGAGATGTCAGGGGGAATCTCTGACGTAACCGTCGAGCATATTAACATACACAGCTCACTCGTAGGCATAGCCTTCAGAACCACCAGAGGCAGAGGAGGTTACATCCGTAATATCACAATCTCCAACATCGATCTCTCTGGCGTTGACACAGCCATCTTCGCCAACGGACACATCGGGTCGCATCCAGATGATAAATTCGACCGGGACGCACTCCCAGTCGTGACACACATCAGCATGCGGAATATCACCGGAGAGGATATAGGATTGGCCGGAAACATCACCGGGATAGGAGAATCTCCGTTCACGTCGATATGCCTAGCGGATATTCATTTACAAACTCGTTCAGATTCTTGGGTTTGCTCAAACGTCTCTGGTTTCTCAGACGACGTAACACCGGAGCCTTGTTCAGAGCTCATGAGTTCTCCATCGTCGTGCTTTGGTGGTGGTAGCATATACGGTGGAGATGCGGCGGCTCAGTCGTGGTAATTATAGTGGGTTAATAAAATGGTGATGAAGAGAAGAGAAGAAAAGAAAAGGAGTGAAGTGGGAAGTTTGGTTTACGTACGATACGATTGGATTTTTCAAATTTTTTTGTCAATAAGTTCATAAAATTTGTTGTCAGAGCGAGAGGATTAAAAAAAAAGGAGAAATACGTTTAAAGTGGTGAGTTTGAAGAACAGAGCGAGCTTCTTCTATTGTTATTATGTACAGTTTCCATTTCTTTCATTCATGGTGTAACAAAAATTCATCCTTCTTTGTTTATGTGTAAGAAAAAAAATATATATTATCATTTGTGAATTGACTCATCACCAAAGAGGCAAAGACTACTACTAGCTCAAGTTAAATTAAAACTCCATTATTGATCTCTTATATGAGTTATGAACATGAGAGGTGTTGTAGACTTATTCAAGTACTATGATTTATTTAGCCTGTCTCTACTATGTTTCGTAAGATAGTAACCATTATTAGGATTTCTAAAACACAACAATATGGGATTGGATCCTCATAACAAGGAGTCCCTTTAGGGAACTAGGAATTGGGGGTCAAGTATAATTGCCATGTTGAAACCCATTCTTTCGGTTCATGTTTTAGTTTTATGCTTTTTTGTTCTGTCTCCGACCAATCTTTTGTTACTTGTATATGTAACTTCCAACAATCTCTTTCAAGTTAGCAACCATTATGTAAGCATTGATAATGCAGATCTCGAACCTATCATCGCAGTTTCTAATTAAATCTCTAAACATTATGCCTGTGATCTACCGTCTTCATGGTTGGCTTTCTGTTTGCTTGGTACAGTCTCTAACCATCTTTTTCCCCACACAACATTCTCCCTCTTTCTTTCTCAAATCTTTTCTACCAAAAATGCACATTCTTAAGGTACCGGATTTATCGAATACCTGTAAGTCAGACATTGCAAAACCGCGATCGCTTGCTTGTTGCTTCTTTACATTTCACTATACACACGTTCAAAAAAACAAACAACTGACAGAATGGCGATTCCCGGTACAATTACAAACAACCGAAACCAATCTCACATTTCATGTCCCATAAGCTTAAAACCATCAGCTTCACGAGCACCAAAGAAAGAAAACGCTGTTGCGAGCGGTTTGGGCGGTTGCAGATCATTTTTCCCGGACGTTGTATACTTCCTTTCTCGTGACCAGTCGCTATGGAACTATGGAAGTGGTCTTAGCAACAGTTAATCGTAATTACCATCTACTAATTCAGAAATTTTACATTTTCATGCGTTTATCTATCTCAAAAAGACTAATCCACCAAAGAGACTAATCCATTGTGAGATTAATTAGTGACAACATATTTTATTTGTATATGTTGAAACCTAATCTATATTTATTCGATTAGAACTCGTTGATCGATTCCGTGAAAGAACTAAGAACTGAGAATGTGAAAGCAAGAGAGAACAACACAAGATTTAACGAGTTCAGGTTCCGATGTGGAACCCTACGTCTCGCCGGCGTCGGTACACCGGAATCCACTATAACTTGGCTCAAACTTGAGCTCATACAAGTGATTGTTACAATCTCTCACCGGATTACAATCACTCTCAAGCTTTCTCACTCACCAACCCAATCAACCTCTCTCTCTCTCTGAACTCTCTCTCGTCACATCTCTCGCGTCGTCACTATGACACTTCTCATCTCTGTTCTAACAAACTCGTAACAAGAGAGATAAGAGGAAGAAGAAGATACAGAGCTCAATACAAAGACTCCTTTACCCCTCTGATTGGTGACTTATTACTAACACCCACACACATGCTCCTCACGTGCAAATGGTGTAACCTTGTATGGAACCTTCTAGTCCGTTTAGAAACTTTTTCATACTCTGCATTTGGGTCACTTATTCACAATTCTCCACCTTGACCCTAATGCTGCGACCTAGCTTGTACTTGGACTTCACCTCCGGACCTGATCAAACTCGATCAGCTTCTTATCTTCTGAGTAAACTCACCCAGCTTTATGTCTCTGTGTAAACCCACCCAGCTTCATGTCTTCTGAGCAAACCCACTCAGCTTACTTGGGAATCTGCTTGAACTTTACATCTCCACTTCAATGCTTCCTTGAAAACTTGTTTCCTCAAAGCATCTCAAACAACATGTCTTGATTTTAGTTGAAGACTTCCTTGTAGCTGCTCCCTTTAGAACCTTTAAACTCAGCTCCAAACTTGACAACTCCAATCTTCACTCTTAAACCAACCATATGTGAACCAAATAGTCGATGATCACTAGATGTGATGTGAATCACACTGCCATTCCCGAACCATCAAACACTCCAGTATCACCACTTGAATTGTTAACCAGCTACAACACAGACTTGTGTCAACAAACAATTCCCCTTTGATCATCTTGTTTCTTTCACACCCTTGAATACTCTTAATCTCTGCAAACTGATTCCCTTGCTATAGCCTTTTGATTCACTTCCTGTGCACTTAACCTTGAATCAAACTCTTCCTTGAATCATATGCAAAAAACTTGTATCCCTTGTGCTTTATTCTGAAGCAGTCCTTTTAATTCACCCTGCAGAACACTCTAAGCCAGCAATACATTAGTAATAAAATGTATTTTACTAGAGAATGTACTCACAGTGACTTGTTCGATCTTTGAGCATCACTTTGCACCGCCGTTGTTACCAACAGATCACGCCGCCTAACTTCACTGAGTTAAGAAGACTTTCGACGCAACTATTTTTGCTTAATCTTGATCAAACCCTTCTGAATTGCGAACCTTTCAACCAACAGATATAAACCTCTGTCAACTCTCTTAAGCCTGTCTCACATCCACAACCTTGTAGCATGCCCGAGACTTCTCTTTACAGCCTTTAACACTTCACTCTAGAACCCTTGAAGTCATTCCTTCGCTGCAAAATAACTCTGCAAAACATTTCCATGTTTGCAGTCTTCACCCAACTTGGCACTTGAACTTTAAACACCAACAATTCAATCTGAATCTTTAAAACCTCATGAGCTTCATCTGACTTGTGCCTTTAGTTACTTCTTATGAAGCAAATAGGTGAACCAGAACCCTGCTTGTTCTTCTTTCTCAATGCAGTTACTTTCTGCATTTAATCCTTGCTTGTATCTTTTCCTCAGTTGCTAACACACCAGCTCAATATCCTTTCTTGAAGTAAAATCTGAGACAAATCCTGCACGACCCTGTGCTTGTCTCTTTAGTCTTGCTGAACTTTTAAATCCTGCAACTGATATCTAAACCTGTTCTTGAACCTCTGCCTTCACCACACACTTGATCAACCTGAATCATGACCAAACAGCAACTAATTTCTTCTCATAACTCACTCTTGATAAGCTTCTGAACTTGTTCACTCAGACCATGTCTTTATGCTTACGCTAACCGAGATACTCTTTAACTGTACAGCTCCACATGAAATCACAAACCATCTTGATAAAAGTTTGTAACACGTCCCTGTATTACTCATGACTCCACCTGAAACTGAGATCCTTGTATCTCTCAACATTCTCCATAACTTGCTGAGCTAACAACTTCTTTGTCACTGTCTCTTATGATTCTCAATCATAAAACTTTGTGTGCTTGACTGTAGAAACCATGACATATTCCTTTGTCATATCTTGGACACATGTACTGCCCACTATGTAGCTACCTCCAACAGTCTGTTCTAATCTTTTGAAGACTTTCCAAGAACCTGCTTCTAATGAAGCTCCCAATCTGATTTTGTAAAATAAGATTGATAAACCTTAGTCTTATAGACCAATTTTTAACCTGTGAACTGTTGTAGACTCCTTGACCTTTCACTCCACCATTCTGCTTTGTCCCACCAGAAAACAAATTGTCTTCTGCAACCATGCTCTATTCATTCTTAATTGCAGAAATTCTCATGTGCCATTTCTGACAAAATCCAAAGAACCTCCTGAACGAAACATGTAACTTATGGTGCAGGGCCGTTAAACTTGATTCTTTAAGTCTTGATCTTTTCTTATAACCAGCTAATCCACTTTTTTTTTTTCCTTCTTGACTCTCAGACTTGAGTCATATAACCAGAAACCAACTTTCATTTCTCCGGTTTCATCCTTACTGACTTACGCAGATCACACCTTGGTTTACTAACAAGATGTTTCTTCATTCTTTGTTGAGAAACTGTTTGTTGCTTCTTGGGTCCCTCTATTTCTCCGTCTGTCTAAACAGAACCCAACAACAAAATAAACCTAGCAGCCTTGTTTCATTCACTTAGAACACTTCTGCCACCAAACAAACCTCACAACAATGCTGCAACTTTAATCCATTTCCCTTGGATTTTTCCTAGTTGCCACTGAATCACTGATGACCTATTTTTCAAACCTTGATCACCACATACTTTGAGCCTTTTCTTCAATCACTTAAGAATCTGATAACTACCTCTGAGACTGAATCTTTGAAGAGCTCTTCCTCAAAACTCTTTCAAATACCTTGAAACCCTCTGAATCTTCATCTTACTTTGCTAAGCAAACTTTCTGATCATTCTTGACCAAACCTGCAATTTCTTCCTTTAAGTGTCGAGCCTTAACTGATGCCTATGCAATCTGTAAACCCATATACCAATCAAACAACCAAGGCGTCCCCTAGTTCGTAGATCCTTTATGAGCTTCCATTAACTGTTCTTTACTTATCCTGAACACAAGCTTGCATCACAAAAAAAAAAACTTCTACACAGCCTTAACCAGAAACTGCACTAACTCCAAGTACCAAATCTGAACTAAAACCATGTGCAGTGAACATACAAACTTGTGCCTTAAAAAAAAAACTTGACTCCTTACTCTTGCAGACCTGAAGATTCCTTAACATCACAATCAACCCTGTGACATGCAGCGGATGCAAACTTCACCAAGTTTTGAGTCTTCATGATGGTGCTTTGATTCTGATCACATATCTTGAGAATCCATCACATGAACTCACACACTTCTTGAACCAGAAAACAAAAAACTTCTTACTGGTGAACACTCCTCCACCTAAACCATCACAAACAGTCTTCTTCTTGTGTCTCAAAAACAATTCACCGTTTGTAGTATCCTCCTTCTTATGATTGATGCTTCTTTCTTCAATCTGGACCAAGTCTTCTTTGTACTTGCAATATTCTTAACCAGTGAGCCTTTCTTGATCTTCTCACAACAACGCAAATACAAAACCATTTGGAGGATATAATTTACAACCTCACAATTTCAGAAACTTGAAGTTGCTTCAATCGATGATATATATCATCGTGAATCCTTCTTCCTCCAATCTCAACTACTTCAATCCAGACAACAACAAACTTATATCTCCCGTGATTCCAACACCATTCCTTGTGAAGTTCTTAAACTAGAACTCACATCGATGTTAGACTTACGAGCTTAGAGAGAGAGAGTAACTCACCGAATCAACCGATTTCATAAACCAGAAACCATTCGATGCAATTGGATCTTAATCCTTGGATCTTCTTTCTCCAACTGCTACGTCTTGTTCCAAGAACAGTCGCAGTTCACTTCTTCTTTCGATCTTGCATCGCAACTACCTTCTGATTTCTTCTCTTCAAGTCGCAATGTTAAAGAAGCTTCAAATCCACCGGTCCGTTCAATGGCGATGCCTCTGTCTTCCATGGAATCGATGAACCTTGCTCTGATACCACTTGTTGAAACCTAATCTATATTTATTCGATTAGAACTCGTTGATCGATTCCGTGAAAGAACTAAGAACTGAGAATGTGAAAGCAAGAGAGAACAACACAAGATTTAACGAGTTCAGGTTCCGATGTGGAACCCTACGTCTCGCCGGCGTCGGTACACCGGAATCCACTATAACTTGGCTCAAACTTGAGCTCATACAAGTGATTGTTACAATCTCTCACCGGATTACAATCACTCTCAAGCTTTCTCACTCACCAACCCAATCAACCTCTCTCTCTCTCTGAACTCTCTCTCGTCACATCTCTCGCGTCGTCACTATGACACTTCTCATCTCTGTTCTAACAAACTCGTAACAAGAGAGATAAGAGGAAGAAGAAGATACAGAGCTCAATACAAAGACTCCTTTACCCCTCTGATTGGTGACTTATTACTAACACCCACACACATGCTCCTCACGTGCAAATGGTGTAACCTTGTATGGAACCTTCTAGTCCGTTTAGAAACTTTTTCATACTCTGCATTTGGGTCACTTATTCACAGTATATGAGAGCAACTCAACTTTTGTCTATACAAGTTGAGTTGCTCTCATATACAACATTTTCATGCATTTTCTGAATACATATATTGTATTAGGCCAATATTTGTCCCATCTTGTTGAGAGGTTGGCAGAAGAAAAAAGTAAAGGAGGACTCGTGCGTGCGCGTGTCACAATGTTGCTGCCGTTAGTTCGTTGTATCTCTCTCTCTCTCTTCTCTGTGGCTTCCATCATCTTTTCTTCTCCCACGTTGACACGTGCCTCATCATTGTAGCCGTTGAGCCCACTGTCTGTTCTCCCACTCTTGTTTTTTTTTTTTTTGCGTACACTCAAACAGTTCTGTTTTGTTAAACTGATTGAAGTAAGAAAAATAAATTACTAAACTGTAACTGTATAGGTAGTTATTAAGTTATTAGTGCAAACTTACTACCAAACGTTATGGGCACATGATAGGATAGGACACACATCAAGTAGATGAATATATAAAGTTGTGTTGTGTAACTCCACAGTCTACTTGTGGCGCATTCAATAATTTGGTTATCGGAATTTACTTCTCAAAATCCATATGGATTCATTATTAGGAAGAATGGTGCGCGTGAATTAATATTTTGATACCTTCATTTTTTACATAAAAAACATTCTCACGTTCACCAGAAAAACAAAAAGAACTTTAAAAACTATAAATAAACTCCATTAGACCGTTACGTGTTTCAAACAAACTACTTACAATGCAAAATATTTTAATTTGTTTTAGTCACATTCTATCGACTCTGAAAGATTCATATATGTATGTATAATAATTTTGGATAAATAAATTCCTCGTATATCATCAAGTCCTATTGGATCTAAGTATTTTGATTATCCAAGTTTTGATGGGTGCATCATTTTCCATTAGGAAATCTGATAAGTTTTCAGTCATATAATATGATATATATACAATTAACATAAAGCTCAATAGGTGTGCAAATATTAGTACTCAATTTTAAAGTTTTTTTTGTTTCTGCATAAAAAGCTGAAACATTTGCGTTCTACAAAACCTTTTTTTGGTGACATGGACCTATAGTTGGTACTTGAAATAAAAATTAAATATAATAAGAATATATGTATACCATGTCTGTCTAAGCACGATAAAGTAAAACTATATATACATAAAAAACGCAAAAAGCTCATCGTAAGAGTAAAAAACTTTTTACAGAGAATATACGGTTTCTTTCTTGGGACCTTCTCCATTTTATAGCTTTTGGCGCAGTTAATTTTTTTAGTTCTTATTAATCATTATTTTTGTTGTACAGACAAGTAATAAAGCTATGACAAACATGGATCAGTAAATATTGAAACTACCAGTAGTAGTAGTAGATAGATCTCTTCCAAGATTAAAATCCAAGCTTTGTGGTAGAATAAGTAGTGTTTGAGGATAACAAGTTGAATAGTTTTTTTTTTTTTTTCTTTTCTTTTTTGTCAACTTACTAATTTACTAGTGTTGGAATAGGAAAATAAAAACAAATGAAGACAACGATAGATGGAGAGGTCGATGCACAAAAGGTGCGACTGATCTTATCCATTTCACGTGGACACGTGTCGTAATAGGGAAAGCTTCTCAGCAACGTGATTTATTTGTTTATTTTTTCATTTTCTTATTACTAATTAAATGCCTTTTCATTTATTGTTTTTATAAGTTTATAATAACCAAATCATATAATATCATCTTAACACATGTATTTCCAGATATATATAAGTTGATTGATAGTTCCTAAAAATAAAGGAATGCTTCATTGATTTATTGATATTGGATTACGTATATTGTTCGAAGACTTGCTATTTAAACAAACAGTAAAAAATTCACTTGATGTCATCGGATTAAAACTTTAAGGTAAAGGTATTAGGTATCGATGCACATATGAAACCAGTCGTATGGCACACTTAACACGATCGTTAATTTACAAAAGAATAGACATGTCGGCGGTGCTAAACACCTGTTTAAGCAAAGTAATCATCTGTCTAAGCAAAGTATACACTGAACTTGGATAACTTTTTTATAAATTATTTACATTGAGGTTGACAAATTTTTACATTTAAAATATAGAAAAAGTTACACACACACAAGGCAAAGTAAGTAAAAATAGTTGATAGAATAGTTAATTGGTTTAGCTGTGTTTTATAATACTCCTTCCGTTTTATAATATAGGATCTATATGTTTAGAGAATTATTTTTGTTTTATAATATAAGATGTTTCCAATTTTTTATGTAACTTTTAAATTAATTTTATATTTTATATTATGCAGTCTTTAGTTTCATTGGTTAAACATTTAAAAGTAATATTTTCTTAATATGTGTGTTTCTACTAAAACATCGTATATTTTGAAACGGAGGGAGTAGCAATCAAAATAGTCAAATTTGTTATCCTACATTAAAAAAATACTTGTTGAGGGTTATAGCCGATTGGTGGGTAGCATATGTTACTAATCAATCATTCAAAGGAAACGAACCATATGAATTATTTATTTGTTTATTTTTAGCATCCAACGTTTTTTCAATAGACGTGCATATGTTATACTTGTATCATATATAATGTTGTTAACTTGTTACTATATTTATATATATTAAAACATAAAATGTTTGGTGGCAAAATATTATCTTAGTTTATATGTTATGAAAATTTCCTCAACCTACCAAAAGAAACGAAGACTAATATATTTTTTGTTTTTGTTTTTTTGTTTTTTGTTAACCAGGCATCGTGGTCTGGTGGTAAAGGAACCTCGGTTGAGGCGTCCGCCACTCGGGTTCGATTCTGGCTATCAGGAAATTAACATGCGAACTTGCTCTGACGCTGCAGACCACCAGTTTTAGGAAGCCCTTAAGTGGAGGCTTAAAAATCCGTGATCGCGGTGAGCTAGTCAGATCACTGTGTGGTCTGGACACTGCGTTATCAAAAAAATATGTTTTTGTTTTTTTCATGTTTGTCTAAAAGGGGTAGAACAAATGCGACTTTTATCTTTCGCTCTTTAGATGCCACTAAAAACGATTTTGTAATGATGATTTTTGTATTTCGTCACGTTCAATATTCCAAATTCTTCTCCTCTTCTCTCGCTACACCATTTTTCTCCCAATCAAAAACTTCATATACTAGATGATAATCAACGATTCCCACAAGAATCAAGATGGAACTAAAAATTGGGTATGCTTGAATAAATCGTACTATAATATTTTGTTTTTGTGGGGGCAAATCGAATTTGTTTTCTTATCCAACCGTCGAAGTTATATACTGTATGTTTTTCATACTTACACACGACTTTGAAAGGACATATTCCAAAATAACCCTAGTTAATACTATATATTATTAACATATATCTTAGCTAAAACATGAATACGTGATGATGGAAAATGCTTAGGTGTATATTTTTGGTACCTTAATCATACGCTTGAATGTGCGTCGACGTATTATTTTGTTTTATTTAATGATGATGATGATGATTAATTAATAGTATTTCTTTTTGCCTGTTTGATCTATTATACACACAACACATGTAGGTCCATTCATTAAGACAAGGAAGCATGGTTTTCTTCTCAATTACAAAAATTAAAATTCAAAGGCTTATTAGTTTAAGTCAAAACTTCTTCTTCAACCTCTCTCTCTCTCTTTCTCTTGGTAAATTCCTTTATTCGAATTTGTAGAACATAGAAACTAAAACTTTAACATTTGTCGAAAATAGAAACTAAAAACAATTAGATTAGGATATAACAATAATAATGAAAATCTGTTTTTTTTCTTTTTAAGGTTTGTGAGTTTACAACTTTACATAAACGAGATAATTTAATTTTTGTGTTTCTTTTTATTAATATATGAGCTGGATCCACGCATCAAGGGTCTTTGGTCCCACTATCTTCCAATTATATAACAAAATTTCTTTTACACCCTATACTTTTAATGGTTGATAATTTCAACCCCAACATTTTCACTACTTAACAAAATAGTTAAAAATATTTTGGCCTTGAATGTTTATTAGTTTTTAAATAGTTTTTTGGATTTTGGTTTTATAAAAATCTTTTTTTTACTATTCTTATATGAAAATCTATTTTTTACTATTCAATATTTTTTTAAAATTAGATTTCTTTAAATTTAAGGAAACTAGTTTTTGACTGGTTTCTTCCAACTTAAAAGAGAAAATAAAAACTAGAAATTGTGGTTTTTGTAAAAAAATAGGTAATTTCAACAAGAACATATTTTAATTTTGAGTTTTTGATTTTTTAAATTTCTTAATTTTAAATTCAACAGCAAAAACTAAAAACCAAAATATCCAAAACCAAAATTTAAAATTTAAAATCTAAAAACCATAAACTATCTGAAAACTAATAACCATCTAAAAAATAATAACCATTCATGGTCTTTAGGTAAGTTCTCAAAAACAACATACAATATTTTGCACTTTGTAATAGACATCACTAATATGTGAACAAATTTGAGAATATAAAAGAAAAATTGGGTCTAAAGTGAAATTCTTAGAAAGAAATGGTATAAATGATGAAAAAAACAAAGGCTCTGGATATAGGAATACAAATTTATATATATATGTAAAGTAATTATATGAATGACTATATATATAAATAAAACCACATCTTTTTTTTTTTATTTTTTTGCTTCTTCCTTTTATTATTATTAGTAATATAATAATAATTGGTAATATAGCTTTACTCTGTCTGTCTGATTAAAAAAACAGAGGAAATAGAGCTCTAAGGTGAGACAAGCCATGTCTTCTTCTTCAACTCCCTAAGTCTCATCTCACCATCTCTCTCTCTCTCTCTCTTTCTTTCTTTTTTACCCCCAAATTCATATTCTCACACTACTCTCATCATCGTCTTCCAATTTTTCTTATTCTCTCAAATTCAACTAAAAGATAATCGAATAATTATTCCCTTTCTTTCTTTCTTTCTTTCTTTCTTGGTATATATTCTTCCTTTTTTTTGTTTGGGTGGGTTGGAGAGAGAGAGATATGATGAATCCGAGTCACGGAAGAGGACTCGGATCGGCTGGTGGGTCTAGTTCCGGTAGAAATCAAGGCGGCGGCGGTGGTGGTGGAGGTGAGACCGTCGTTGAGATGTTTCCCTCGGGACTTCGAGTTCTTGTAGTTGACGATGACCCTACTTGTCTCAAGATCTTAGAGAGGATGCTTATGAGTTGTCTTTACGAAGGTTCGTATCCAAAAACATAACAAGATCTTCTCTTTCTTTGTATGTGTGTGTGTTTAACGATATAGTTCTATGAGGAGGAGGGTCTCTCTCCTCCTCTTCCTCCAATGATGGGGTTTAATTTTTTTTTTTTTTTGTGGTCCATTCTCTTCTCTCTCTCTCTCGTAAAAATTATGTTTTTATTTTGAGGTATAATTATGGTTTTTCATTTCGGTGGTTGACTAACTTTGCTCTCCCTAAAATAGAAATTTTAATTGCAGTTAACTTTTTTTTGTTGCTCTTTTTAATTAAGATTCACATACAGTATTCATCTTGATTTAGATCACACTATCTGATCTGGTTTCAAGATTCACTTTGTTTCTCTCCGTATAACCTTTTTTTTTAGCAAATTACAATTAACTTGTGAGATCCATTGTATTGTATATATGAATAATTGAGGGGATTTAAATCTGAGTCTCTCTGATCTTTGACTTGAGTTTGGTTAAAATGTCAATTTCAAGACATGTTTTATTAGGACTTTTATCTATTTACAGTTCTCTCTCTTTGATCTGTCTTTGGTGTTAAATCTCTGTTTATATTTGTTTTTAAACTCTTTGGATATGAAAACACTCTTGGCTGAGTTTTTTTTTTTATTTCTCTGACATGCAGTTACGAAATGCAACAGGGCAGAGATGGCATTGTCTCTGCTCCGGAAGAACAAACATGGATTTGATATAGTCATCAGTGATGTTCATATGCCTGACATGGACGGCTTCAAGCTCCTTGAACATGTTGGTCTTGAGATGGACTTACCTGTTATCAGTACGTTCTATTATTTCCCTTGGAGCCTTTTTGTTGATTCTTGAACAGTTATGGATCCAATGACTGATCTTATTTTCTGAATACTATGTCACTCAGTGATGTCTGCGGATGATTCAAAGAGTGTGGTTCTCAAGGGAGTAACGCACGGTGCCGTTGACTACCTAATCAAACCAGTACGAATGGAGGCACTCAAGAACATATGGCAGCATGTCGTTCGGAAGAGGAGGAGCGAGTGGAGTGTACCAGAACATTCTGGGAGCATTGAGGAGACAGGGGATAGGCAGCAGCAGCAACACAGAGGAGGTAATGCAGCTGTTTCTGGTGGCGAGGATGCAGTGGACGATAACTCGTCCTCTGTTAACGAAGGGAACAACTGGAGGAGCAACTCACGGAAGCGGAAAGATGAGGATGGGGAAGAGCAAGGGGACGATAAAGACGAAGATGCGTCTAATTTGAAGAAACCGCGTGTCGTCTGGTCTGTTGAGTTGCATCAGCAGTTTGTTGCTGCTGTTAATCAGCTTGGTGTTGAAAGTAAGACTTAAAAGCTTCTTTACATTTGCATTTGTGATTTTTAATGCTTAGGGTCTTAACTGATATTGTATGACGCAGAGGCGGTTCCTAAGAAGATCTTAGAGCTGATGAATGTTCCTGGACTAACCCGAGAAAACGTAGCCAGTCACCTCCAGGTATAAATAAATCTTATATCGGATACAGGAATGAGCCATTGAGTTGCATAGATGTTCTTACCAACTTTGTTTGGACTTGCAGAAATATCGAATATATCTAAGACGGCTAGGGGGAGTATCTCAGCACCAAGGGAATCTAAACAACTCGTTTATGACGGGTCAAGACGCAAGCTTTGGCCCTCTTTCAACATTAAATGGGTTTGATCTTCAAGCGTTAGCTGTCACAGGTCAGCTACCTGCTCAGAGTCTTGCACAGCTTCAAGCCGCTGGTTTAGGCCGGCCTACAATGGTCTCTAAGTCAGGATTACCAGTTTCCTCTATTGTAGACGAGAGGAGTATCTTCAGCTTTGAAAACTCAAAAACAAGATTCGGTGAGGGGCTTGGGCATCATCATGGGCAACAACAACCCCAACAGCAACAACCGCAGATGAACTTACTTCACGGTGTCCCGACAGGTTTACAACAACAGCTGCCTTTGGGTAATAGAATGAGCATTCAGCAACAGATCGCTGCTGTTAGAGCTGGACATAGTGTTCAAAACAGTGGAATGCTGATGCAGTCATTGCCCCGTGGACCACCGCCAATGCTATCCTCGTCGCAGTCATCCGTCAGGCAGCCAATGTTATCAAACCGCGTTCCCGAGAGAAGTGGTTTCTCTGGAAGGAACAATATCCCCGAGAGCAGCAGAGTGTTACCAACAGGTTACACTAATCACCTAACAACACAACACTCATCAAGCTCATTGGCCTATAACAACTTCCAAACAGAACTCCCTGTGAACAGTTTCCCGTTAGCAAGTGCGCCAGGCTTATCAGCAGTTCCAGTTAGGAAAGCCAATTCTTACCAAGAAGAGGTTAACAGCTCTGAAGCTGGTTTCGCTACCCCGAGCTACGACATGTTCACCACAAGACAGAATGATTGGGATCTAAGAAGTATTGGAATAGCCTTTGACTCGCATCAGGACGCAGAATCAGCTGCGTTTTCCAACTCAGAAGCGTTCTCTTCTTCATCCATGTCAAGAAACAACAACACAACGGTTGCAGCCACCGAGCATGTCCGGAACAACCAGCAACAGCCACATCCGGGAATGGTCCAGAACCATCAGGTTTATGCGGATGGAAACAGCGGTTCAGTGAGGGTGAAATCTGAGAGAGTTGCGGCGGATTCAGCAGCAATGGCGTTTCACGAGCAGTACAGTAATCAAGAAGATCTTATGAGCGCACTTCTTAAGCAGGTTTGATTTGTTTAAAATCTTTCTCTCTTATATAGAAGCATAATCTGATCGCCCAAACACGCGTTTCAAAACCAAATATATATAACAGTCCTCAGACGCTTTCTCACCATTGGTCACATGTCTTTCATAATTACGTAAACTACCACTAAGTAAACTAGAAAAATCCAAAAATGTAACTAATCCAAGAGCATTGACTTGTATCAATGAACAAAGAGCAGTTAAGGTTTCAACGTTTGCTTAACAGAACTCTGGAAACACAATCTTGTGTTGATACAGGAAGGAATTGCACCTGTTGATGGTGAATTCGACTTCGACGCATACTCGATCGATAACATTCCGGTTTGATTGGATAGAAAAGCTCGATAAACCGAAGGGACTATCGGGGATTTGTATTGTATCATTTACACGACCATCTACTTATAATTTGTTTGATATTATATAGTCTGCATGAAAATTTTAGATCGCAGATTATATACAAAAATTATTATTTATGTTAGGTTTTAACTATATATACCTTGGCGATTTTTTTATGTTCCTCATTTATGTCTGAGGTTGTTTAGGGTTTTGAATTTTTTTTTAACTTGCGATAATAAGACGTTTTGTAAGTATTTTTTGAAGTGAACTTGGATCAAATGCTATATAAGGATCTTATTAAGAATTCAAGATCAAGACTTAAAACCGGACTTAAGATATTATTAAAGCACAAGGAGTTTGTCTATTCAATGTGTATACAAAATCTGATCATAAGAAATTCAAGAATCACACGCTGCACAAAGCGCCACTGACTATTTTTTTGTAACAAATCTGGTTAGAAAGAATCAAGAAACCTGTATATTTTTCAAGCTCTGCAATGGAACTCTTAAAACCGCAGAAACATTAGAGCCAAAAATGGTAACACCATGAGAAGAAAGGTGGACACATGTCTCCTTTGACTGTTGTTCGTGGGTAGTACAGAAGGGAGTGAACATTCCTGGCCGTTGAAGTACACTTTGGTCGGAAACCCATCTCCGGAACCAACTTTGATTCCAGGAGTTAGTTTCTTGGTGAAGGACATAACAGACTGTTGTTTCCCTGGTACCCTAAAGTCCTTGTCCGGGTCCTTCCCGTCAGTCTCTGCCATAAGATAGTTCAGTCCAGGAAGCCCTTCCATTAAAACAGTGGAGTTCTTGCCGTTGATAACTATGGTAGTTCCGTTGAAGGAGTAAGCTTTCTGAAAACCCGGTACAGCTTTTTTCAGTTCAACCGCTGTAAACCAATCTGCGAAATCAGTTTCCCCCCAGTTGAAGAGTGTGACTCGAGCAGTCCATCCTCCTCGATAGTCTGTAGCTAGATGCCAGTTTATGGTGACTCCACAGTTATCTCCACAAGGCAAAGGGTTCGGGAGCTGGCGTCGTTTTATATTTGCCCAAGCAGTGGTAAGTTTGGTTCGGTTCTCAAACGGAATAAGAAGAGCCTGAGTTGGAAGAAGTAGAGCTGGAGAGGTTGCGTCGCAAGTACGCGCCACTCTGTTGCTAGAACAACCTCCACAAGCGCAGGTTTTACAAGGGATGATCGAGTCATTGAAGTAAGAAGAGAATGAGACACAGCATTTAGGAGTAGCTGGTTGAGTGATGTTACAAACGACTTGCCAGCTAGCAAATGCGGTCCGGTTTGAAGGCAAACCGCTCGGATCAGGGAACTGGCTTGAGCTGACTCGAGCAGGAGGGCCACATTTGTAATCAGGGTTAATGTTACCTTTAATCTGCCAGTTCTGTGGAGGCGTTATAGCTGAGATGTTGAGATCCGGAGGCATTTTGTAAACTTGCATTTGAAAAACTGATTTGGACTTCTCTGGATCCATGGACCGTGGCAGAATCGTCCCGTTTCTGCAGCAAAATGGGATACGTCCCATATCTGTATCGTTATATTTAGTGAGAGGGAGGTCTATGATATGTGGCCTTCTTGCACAGCTCAAAACATTGGAGAAGTCAATTTCTTTATAGTATTTTGCTTGCGGACCACTGATGCAATCTGATGAATCGACAACACTCGGATAAGCTCCTCTGGTTGTGAAGATAAACTCATCTTTCATCCACGCGAAACTCAGATCCCAATTGTCAAGCCGACCTAGCGGGTTATGATTCTCGATCGTGACCTGCGTCAAGTAACTCGACTGATATGGTTTGATCACATCGTACATTATGGTTAGATCTCCTTTTTGCCTTGGAAGGAACTTTTCACCAATTTTGGCTGTTGTAATGTTCGGATTTGGCGTGCAACATACTTCTAGAACATTCCCACCTGTAAAAAAACAATAGAACACTTCTGCCTTCAGAAAAGCCAAGCAAGTAGATAGATAGTTTCTGAAGTAACTATAAGGACTAAATCTGAATTTGCTAATGAAGACTACTTCAACCTTTGAATGTACAAGAAACAGACTTTTTCAACGAGTGAATGATTAAATAACTAATAGAGCCAACCACTGTGATCGTTCCTCCAATTTTTCACTCTTTCTAATGCTTTCGTAATGAAAATAACAAATTCAAGATCACACAACATCCAATACCTTTCAACACGCAACAATTCATGAAATATCTTGAACAGTCAAATTAACGCATAGCAAAATATGTTTTACCTCGTTGAGTAGGTTTGGGACAAGACCAGCCATCATTAACAAGAGTGATGTTCTTCGGAAGCGGAACTCTCGGCGGCGCAACTCCAAACTGAGTACCCACGAGCTCGACACGTGCTTCCATCTGAGTGACGTCACCGGCCGTCATAATAGCCGACTTCAAATCCGCCGAAGGAAACCCGGAGAAGATCGTCCCGTTCTCGACGCTAACCGGGAGGATAGAACCGTCGGAGAGAACGGCGTTGGTGGCCGAGACGAGAATCTCTCGGTGGGCGAATTTGACGAAGACACGCCACGATTTAAGCTCGTCGCGTCCGTTGTTTAGCACCGTGATCGCTGACTCGAACCGGTACGGCTGGTTCTTCGTGTCGTTAGGTTTAATCTTGGTGCCGGTTGAGTAAGTGTATGAAACAAACACACCGTTGCAGAGATTGGCGTCTGGAGAAATCGGTGGAGGAGCGTTGGGTTGAGAGTCTTGAGACGACGTTAGTAGAATCGTCGTGAAGAGAGATAACAATAGAATCCACAAACCCATCATGAGTCTCTCAATCTCTCTTAACTCACAAAAACCTTGTGAAAATTTCGAAAATGAAAAGTAGAAATTAATCAGAGCTTTTATATGATGAAGAGATGAAGAGACCGCGTGAAAGAAACAGAACAGCTTAGTTTGACGCTGTAATGAAAAGAGAGTTATGTGCGCGTTGAAACTTTGCTTGCTTGGTTTGGTCTCATATGTGTTTTTCTTTGTTTAAGTAAATAAAAAAAGGGTTACACAAACAAAGTAAATTGTCAAATTACATACAAGACGAACCATATGTATTTTTCTAATCAATTAAAAGTGCAACTCGGGTATAGTTATGTAATATGTGTAAGATTATTACACTGATATCAATGGTAGCTTATAGAATGCTTGCTTAAATGATTTATTTTCACACAAAAAAATATCTTTTTGTAAGAGTGCTTATGGAAATATTTGGATGTATTGACTATTAATAAGGGATACGCACATATATATATATATATATGAAGATTTTGCCTGATTTCGGTAAAGGAAAAGAAAAACGTGTTTCCAAATTTAATAAAAGGTGATTATGAACATATCGACAAATAAAGATTTCTTTCTTATAAATGTGGTAATAATTTAGTATTTGATTTCCATAACAGTGATTTAATTTTATGTATAAAATATATACTACCATAAGTAAAAAAACCAAAATAAATGTCTTTTTAGACATCACCTTTGCTTTTGATTAAATGACTTTTGCAACCTGAAGAGTAGTATTAAATAGTCAGTTTATAAAATCTATAGGTACTAAATTGAAGAAACTGAGTAATACAAGGGCGAAAATAGAAATAGCCAAAGAAAGTCCCGTTGAGCGAGCGAGGTCGGTCTGAGCCTGAGGCCCTGAGGTGTCCACTCACTTGCCCCGTTTATTTGAATTGAACCATTCTCTCAAGGTTTCACCTAGCTACCACAGACCACGGTGTCTAATTTTAAATTAAATTATTGTTTCGTCACCAGATTAGATTTGTAACTATATTAATTCATGACTTTGCCTTAATAAAACATTATTTTAAATTTTGTATAGGTCCATCATTGATAATTAATTATTAATGATATGATGACTTATTAAGGTTAAATTAAATCATTTATACTAAAATATATTTTTTTTTAAACCAGTAAATTAAATTTTTGGTAGAGTTACAATTTACAGTTTCATTATTATTACAGAGTTACCAAAACCATTTCAGTCACACAAAAAAAGTTCTCAAAATTTGAAATTTTGATTTTTAAAAGAAAAACCTCAAACCATAAAAAATTTGAAATTTGAATTGCACAGACAAAAAGGAAGGAAACATAATTTAAAAAATTCAAATCAAATACGTTTTCAATGAAGCAAAAAAACAAAAAAGAGGGGACGTTGATGGAGACAGGACAACTAAAACCACGCGCCTCGATTCTCTCAAAAAAGCCCAATTCCTTGGGCTAGTCGGGCCCTTATAAAAAGGTACATTGACGCACCAAAAAATTCACGACCAACTCCTCATTATTGTGTGCATATTCAATGATTAAATCCAAAAACAAAGTGTTTTTTTTTGTTAATAATGTTTTGAATTCATTAAGAGAATGAACCACATTTAGTGAAACCAAAAAGAAGAAAAACAAAAAAAAACGACATCACTAGGGAACTTATTACACATTCATTTCATTACAATATTATATCTCTCTCTCTCTATCTAAATAAAAAAGTTAATTCAAAATCGCTCTCACTTAATTAACCAAAAACAAGAACCGGTTTAGGCGTAAACAGAGCTACAAGAAAGCGCCATGAGAAGCACAGCGGCTCTTTCTTCCTCACCGAGTTTCCTCCATAATCTCTTCTTCTCAACCGCTGATCTCTTCATCACCGGTACTTTAAACCCTAAATCCAAAAATTTACTCACTCCTTTGTTGTTATTATTGTTGCTGCTACTACTAGTAGTACTCTTGCTATGATTGCAAGTTTTGTGATCATCATCATCCTCATCCTCATCTTTGTTGTTCTTCTTGGCTTTTGGATCATCAAGGTTTAGATCATTACTACTGATCTGATTGCTTTTTCTGATCTTCTTCTTCTCCTCTGATCTCACCCCAGCAGCCGCTTGTCTCTTCTTCCTACTCTTGATCCCACAAGCATTACACAATGACTGCATATATCATAATCAACAAAACCAAATCTATTAGTACCAATGCTTCTGATCATAAACTTAGATCGCTAAATTGAAATGTGAAGAGATCAGTTCCTAGTACAATAAATTGCTTTAAACTAGCTTTAGGAAACGATCAAACCAACGATAAGAATAGATCGGATCATACTCAGATGTGAATACAACGATCTGCTGAACAGATCTACTAAAATCGGAAACTCAAAGAAGAAGGATTTGAAAATGAAAAAGGATCTGCTAACCTTTGGACCGGCAGGGCCACCACGCCAAAGAGGAGTACGGATAGTTCCGCAATCAACGCAAGTACGCTTGGTATCACCACTACTACTACTACCGCCGCCGCCGCTTCCGCTGCTGCTGCAGTTTTCGTTATCAACATCGGATAACTCTCCGGCAGAGTCGAGTTTGGTTTTGGTTTCTTCCGATCTCTCAGACATCTTCAAAAAATGAAAATGATCGCTAATAAGTTTTGATTATAAGAGAAAAAAAAAAAGAGAGAGACGGCGAGGGGATGAGAGAGGCAACTGATAAAACAAACGGAGAGGTATTTTATAATTGTGTGGGAGTAAGGCGGGGTGGCGGAGAAACCCTAGTAATTCGGGTTACTTGCATTTACTATTATACCCTCGAGCGGGAGTTTTATTACTTTTGTACCACCCGCCAACCACAAAAAAAAAAAAAATCTAAACTAGCGTCTGAATTAAAAAAAAGGAAATAACGAGGGAAGATTTTAATTTTTAATTTTTAATTTTGTTTTTTTGAAAACCATTCAAACAAGATTCAAAGTGGCGCCGCATTTTTAATAAATACGCCAAAATTATTTGGGCTTAATTTGATAGTCCAAGCCCATGACCACAACTGGAATTGGTAAGAGCTTTTTTGTCAAAGGTCGCATCATAAAAACACTGTAACCTTCTTATTTGAATTGACCTATACAACTCTTGCTAATTAAAAAACCCTAAAGCTTTCTACAACATCGATCCTTTGCTGAGAGAGAAGACAATGACGAAGATATCAAATCTTCCAAGGGATTTATCGGAGGAGATATTCTCTAAACTTCCTAAAGAATCTTTGAGAGTAGTACGATATATCTGCAAAACGTGGAACAAGTTATCCAAAGATGAGAGCTTTACAAATAAACGCCTTGCTCAAGAAGCTACATCAAGCGAAAGAGAGTTTCTGGTGGTCATGATTAAGGATTTTAGACTTTATCTAATGACTGTCAACCTCCATAGAATTCAAAACCAGGTAAAGCATAAAGGTCAACTTATTAACCTTCACGACTCATCATATCAAGTCGGTATATCGTGATTACTATGTCATTGTCAGTGCCGGCTTAACTACGTGGGCGGGCAGTACGACTGTCCCGGGTATATAAATTAATGGGGAAGAATAGGGGCACAAAAAAAAATTTATAAGCTAAAAGAAACACAAAAAACAAAAATATGTAAGTTAAGAGGGCACACAAAAAATTTGTAAGCTAGAAATGGGCCCAAAAAAAATTATATGAACTAAAAAGATCCAAAAAAAATTAGTAAATTTTTCTGTAAGTTAAGGGGCATATAATAGGTTTAAGCCGGCACTAGTCATTGTTCAGGGTTATTGTTATGTACTAGAGATGACTATACTAGCCTCGTGGTTTGGAACCCGTATACGGAGCAATCTCGGAGGATCGAACCTAGAAGTCCTGACGGATTGACCTTGGTATGCTATTGGATACGAGACGAGAAACTCGTGCCGCAAGTACAAAGTTTTGAGATATAGGAAATATGGTGGATACGAAATGTATGAGTTAGACTCTAATACATGGAGGGTTCTTGATGTCAAGTCCACCATGTGGGAAACGTGGTTTCATCATAATGGCATCTCTGTGAAAGCAAATTCTTATTGGTATATTTATCAAAAAGAACCATTCAATGGAAAGGCGAGAGAATTCTTGTTCTGTTTTGATTTTACAAGAGAAAGATTTGGACCGCTTATGCCTTTTTCCGTTTAAGACTAGTGAAAATAGTATTGTGACTATCTCTACTGTTAGAGAAGAGCAACTTGCCGTGTTATGTAAGCGCTCGGGCTGGAGTATGAGGATATGGATTACTAATAAGATTGCACCCAATGACGTATCGTGGAACAAGTTGTTCTTAAAAGTGGATATGAATCCACTAGTAGGTGGACGTGAACTTGACTTTAAAAATGGGAATTTCCTCGTTGACGAGGAGGAGAAAGTAGCTGTGGTTTTGATAACAGCAAAGGGATGGAGCACACAGCTTACATCTTTGGAGAGAATGGATACTTTAGAAAAGTGGATCTGGGAAAAACTGCACACAAACTTCATTGGTCTCCATTTGTGTGCTCTTATATTCCAAGTTCAGTGCAAATCTAGCAATATATGCACCACCAGGCAAAGGGGGAAATACACACTATTGATAACTCTGTTTACTATATACCCATAAGTTAATTTCTTGCATTTTTAATATATACTCTTGCTTTGTTTTTCTTTTGTGATCTTCTTCGAACAAGATTAATAAACTCAATTGTTAACTTTGTTTCTCATCTTGCATTGTATGCCATATGCACTAATAAGTCAATTGTTAACTTCTTAAAACCAAGGAGGCAAGGATATATCTACAGTACTAAGTATAAGATTATTCAAAAATTTGATGGCCAGTACAAGGAACTGATCAGTAAGACTAGTTTTGAGGTTACTACAAGAAACTCATTTCATGTCAAAATCTGGCAAAAGGATTATTGTTTCGATAACCTTACACGGTCAGGGTACAATATTAGCCCATGGCATTAGGGAGCAAACTGTATAGATACTTCAAAAGTTATTTTTGTTGTTGTGAAGCATGTTTCGTGTGCAATTGAGACCTTAGTTGCGACTCCCAGGTTTGGATGGATGAGCACCTGTTCTTGTTTACAAAAATTATTTTTCTATTTTTTGTTCGTCTTTGTCCTTTGAGTCTTGACTAATTGCCTTGGTAGCATGCCTTGTAAGACTTATTTTGTGATCTTGCATATAAAATTTTAAGTCGTCAAAAGAGTCATAGTTTTTGGTAAACATAGATTTGGATGTGATCATAATCTTTCTTTGTATCCTCCTCTAATTAATAGATACAGTAAAATCTATAGAAATTAATAATATCTACAAATTAATAAATTTTTCTGGTCCTAAATTAGGCTAATGTAATTTCAGACATAATTAAATAATATAATAAGATAATATTTTTTTTGAAATTTTTTTGTAATCTATGGTCACATCATTAATAGAAATTAATAATTATACAAAATTATCATATATATGTGTATATATATATGTAACTTTTAGTTTTCTCTTCAAAACATGATAATTGTTATATTTTTTGTAATTGATTCTATAAAAATATTATTTATAATAATAAAACTAATACCAAATTAGGAAATTTTCTCTATACTCTAATAATCATTCATTTATCAATAAAAGAAAACTTCTATAAATTAGACTTTCAAGGTCCAACATTATTAATTTATAGAGGTTTTACTGTAATTGTATAACCTAACTTATTTCTTCCCTAAAATTCCTATTACATTGATCCTTGCTTTCGAGCTGAAACAATGACGAAGAACATGTCCGAACTTCCAAAGGAGTTGTTGGAAGAGATACTCGCTAGGGTTCCAGTGCAATCTATGAGATCAGTACGATTGACTTGCAAACAATGGAACACTTTATCCGAAGAAGAAAGCTTTACAAAGAAGCACCTCGTTCAAGTGAATGCTGCTAGGGAGTTTATGGTGGTCATAGCGATGGATTTTAAGTTTTGTTTGATGAGCATCGATCTCCATGGAATTCACAAGGAAAGAGACGTTGAATCATCTATAGAGTGTAAAGGTGAACTTATTAACCTAATGAATGCGGTTGAAGTCTATCATTGCGGTGGTTTATTGGCATCCATCATCACAAAAGACTACACTAGGTTAGTTGTTTGGAATCCATATTGGGGGCAAAGTCGTTGGATCGAACCTAGAACTCGTCGCATACATATGTATGCTATTGGATACGAGACGAGAAACTCCTGCCGCAGCTACAAACTTTTGAGTTGTGTGGATTCTATTGCTGGTAGCCGTCTTGAGTACGAAGTCTATGAGTTAGAATCTAATTCATGGAGGGTTCTTAATGTCACTTCTGATTGGGCGACAGATGTTTATAGATACGGTGGTGTCTCTGTGAATGGAAATACTTATTGGTACACTCCAAAAGGAAGAATGGGTGAATACGTGATTTGTTTTGATTTTACAACAGAGAGATTTGGACCTGCTCTGCCTCTGCCGTTTCGCTCTCGTAGTAGAGATGTTGTGGTTTTCTCTAGTGTTAGAGAAGAACAACTTGCGGTGTTATTTGTGCACTCTTATATATATAAGATGGAGATATGGATTACTAACACGATTGAACCCAATGATGTGTCGTGGAGAAAGTTGCACGTAGCAGTGGACATGGAACCATTCATTGGTCTTATGTCTAAACCTACTAGACGTTGGAGTTTCTTCGTTGACGAGGAGATAAAAGCCGCTATGCTTTTTAATACAGACAAAAAGAAGCTAAAAACATTCCGCAACAGAGCTTATATCATTGGAGAGAATGGCTACTTCAGAAGTGTAGATCTCGGAGAATCTGCACACAGATATAGTTCACCGCTTGGGTGCTCTTCTTATGTTCCAAGTTCAGTGCAAATCAAGCAACTTTCGAAAGGCAAAAGCAGTTAGTCTATTTACAGTAGTACCTGAGTTTTTGTTAGCATTGTTTGCTTACTACTCGTGCTTTGTCTTCAATTCTCAGCCTGTATCCCACATGAAAAAGACCAATTTGAGTCATCTCTCGAGTTCAAGTACATATCAGTAGCTTAAACAAGAGCAAGTAGATGCTTGATAAAGCATTCATGCATGTTGTAATATACTAGCTTGAGATGGAAACAACAAAACTATTCAATACTCATGTCAATATATAATCTGGCCAAAAAAACTGTTGTCTCCTAAACTTTTAGCACTTTAACACGGTAAGGGTATATAATTAGGGACGAGGCCATCTGTATCTAGTGTTAAACATACAAAAAAATTTTGTACTTTGACTGTCAAGTACCAATCAACTGCCACTACCATTGCCACCACTTTCTCGGGCACAGAAAGATGTAAAAGCTCTGATCAATCAAAAGAACAAAACTTAATACTCTGTCCTGCATTTTCGCTCATGTTCTGTTTCTCTTGCGTCTGCATCAAAGAGGCAAACCATGGCCAAGATCCCGTTCTTTCTCAGACATTTTTTCAAATGTAAGAACCCACTTTTCTGGTCCCTAAGCCTTCATCGGGTATTCAAACTCCCGAGGATTAGATTTCTATGAGGCTGACACGGTTTCTCTCGAAAGACCACTTTGTCTCAGGTCAAGTTCTTCAACAAGACGCTTAGTATATGAATCCGGAACACATCCATGTCTTTCCATTGAACTGAACATATCTCTTGCTTCGCTCTCTCTTCCAGATTCACTTAGAGCTTTGATGAGAGTGCTGTATGTAAAGTTATCTGGTTTCAAACCAATCTTCAACATTGTTTTAAGAAAATCCTCAGCCTTCTTAACCTTTCTCATCCTGCAAAAACTCTGAATAATCGCATTGCACGCATAAAGGTCTGGACTTAACCCATTTTCCTTCATCTTCACAAACAGCTTCACTGATCTACCAATATCTCCGGTAGAACAAGAGGAGCGAATCAAGATATTGTATGTGATCTCGTTTGGCTCAATCCCCCATTCCAGCATCTCCTTGAAACAGTCAAATGCATCTTTGATTTCTTTTGCTCGGCAAAGACAGTTTATGATCAAACTAAAAGTAATCACGTCTGGTTTGCAACCATGTTCAAGAAGCTTCTCTAGTACACCGTGAACCTTCTTTACATCCCCCCTCACACTATAACCACTCAGAAAGGTATTGAAAGTTACAAGATTCGGAGAAATGCCTCTATCCTCCATCTCTGTTAAGAACATAGCTGCATGCTCTATCCGTTGAGCCTTGCAGAGACAGTCGATTACCGCATTATAAGTATATACACTTGACAGAAGCCCGTCAACACCCATTTGTTTCAGATACCTGTCACCTTCAGAGAACCTATGAGCATTCAACAGAGCTTGAACTACAACAAGATAACAGTTGAAACCTGGCTTAACCCCACGGCTGACAAAACCATCAAATATCCCACACGTCTCAACAAGATCATACCCTTTTAAAAGACAATTCATTGCAGCATTAAACGTTGAGCTATCCGTAACATAACCTCGCTCACCTGTTTTCCTCAAAAACAGAGCAGTCTCTTTAGCCATCGAGTTGTTCGAAAGACAATACAACACAGTATCATAACCTACTCTTTGCAAGTTTGAGTCTTTCTCCATAACCCCAAACAAAACCTCAAACGCTTCACACGGAGGCAAACAACGGAAAACCCCATGAACCAAAGTTCTGACTGTAGCTTCATTAGGATTCAGATTCCTCTCCCGCATAACCTCCAACTGCTTCAACGCCTCCTCTACCCTTCCTGCTATCAAAAACCCATCGATCAAAATCGTGTATGTGAACACATTAGGTCTGTTCCCTTCACGTTCCATCTGTTTAACCAATCGAATCGCCTCATCAACCACACCCTTCTTGCAAACACCATGGATGAGTATATTATAAGTAAACCTATCAGGTTTACAACCATCACTACCCATCTGCTGAAACTTCAGGTAAGCCAAATCAAGTGAATTAGACTTCACCAACGCATCAATCACAGCGTTATAAAGCCTTGTACTTGGTTTCATCCCAAGGAATGATATCTGAGCAAAAACATCATTACAATACTTAGCTAAACCTAGTTTTCCCCAGCTTCCGATCAAGACACACATCAATTCATCAGTAATCCGATACCCTGATTCTCTAATCTCCTTAAGCAATTCCATAGACAGCAATAAAGGACCTTTACGGAAAAGTGCGTTCCCTAGAACGCTCTTTAAAGACTGATCCTTGGCGTAAACCGGGTCGAAGTTGGAGACCCAGAGGTAAAACCGCAGGGAGTGTAATGGGTTGTCTTGATTCTGCAAAACGCTGATGACGAATCGGGTGTTTAAACCAATTCGATGAGTGGTGAATTCTTGATTCAGAAGCAAAAACCAATCTTTTCTCTCTATGACTTGCGAGATGTAACGCTGGTTCAGAGGATTTGTGGGTTTACCTGAGGGATTTAGGGTTTTTGAGGGTTTGGGGTTTAGGGATTTGACAGGTTTCGCTGCCGCCGCTACTAGTCTAGATGCTGAAGAAGCAAAGCCTCTCATGTCAGACCTGTACGGAACTCGAGAGTGACCAGAACGGAGCTGAGTGGAAGTGAAAACATTGGTTTTGGTTCCTCTAAACCTGAAGACGATGTTTCTTAAAACGATGTCGTTTTGTACACCAAACGAGTTGGAATTTAATTTATGTATTTTAGTTATAGAAAAAGTCATGTGACGACCAAAGAAAAGATCAATAAATTCGAGCTTTGATAAATGTCTTCTTCTTGTGTTATTGTCATCTCCTTTGAAACAAACAAAACAATAAATGGCAAAACAAGATCCCACTAGCAGCAGCAACACGATACCATTACCACCACTCGTAGGATCTGAGTATGTTCGTCCTCAAACGTTAGATCTTATCATCACCGGAGATACAGTGAAGGATACCACCGGGAACAAAGTTTTCAAAGTCAAAACGCCTCTCTTTGGTCTCCACAACAAAAGAATTTTGCTTGATCCTAATGACTCTCCCATTCTCACCATGAAAATGAAGGTTTTCTAATTAGTTTTTCTTCCCTCTTGATTACTATGAACATTTTCTTGATTTTCTTGTTTTTCATGAGTTGATTAATTCTTGGTTATGTGAAATGTAATAAAAAGGTGACTAGTAAGCACGATCGATGGCAAGTGTATAGAGGAAGTGATTTAGATGATAAGATCTTCACGGTTAAAAGATCTTCAACGGTTCAATTGAAGACAAGAGTTGAAGTATTCTTGAAACATAACCAGACAAGAGAAGCGTCTTGTGATTTCACCATTAAAGGCCGGTTTATGAAACGTGCATGTACAATCTATGTTGGAGACTCTACCAAAATCATTGCTCAGGTACATGAAGGAGACAAGAGATTAGTGGCTACAATATACCCTAATGTTGACCACGCTTTTATTGTTACACTTATCTTTATATTTGACCTCATTAATATGGTTGGGGCTGGGATTTGATTACTACTATTAGTTTGAGCCTTGAGGGAAAGAGTTGACAATTTTATACTATTGTCTATCTGTAAATATGTGTGTGTGTGTCTGTCACCTTCCTGGCCAGGCCAATGTGTGTTATTATATTTTTGTGTGTTTACATTGTGTATCTCTCAATTGCAAAGGGCAGTGATTTATTTATAAACAAAAAAGTTGACGATGAAAACAAAACAATTTGGAATCCTCTGTTATCATATGAAAGTATACAAAGACAACGTTCCACAAAACATACAACACTTTATTTGAGGTTTCAAACTAAAGTGTCCTTTTCAGGTTTTACCACTTCCTATAACCTGCTTCTTGGTACCGGTCCCATCTCTTTGGCCTTAGTCCTCAGAACATGCTTCTGAATTTTTCCAGTAGCCGTCTTTGGTAATGGCCCAAACACAACTGACTTCGGGACCCAATACGCCGGAAGCTTCTCCCGGCAGAATCTCATTATATCTTGAGCCAACTTACTCTGGTCTTGCTTCTCGTAACCGCTCTTAAGTGTTACAAACGCACAAGGAGATTCTTGCCATCGCTCGTCTGGCCTGGCCACAACAGAGGCTTCAAGGACAGCTGGGTGATGGTACACTACGTTTTCGACCTCTACACTGCTTATATTCTCACCGCCAGAGATTATAATGTCCTTTGACCTGTCCTTAATCTCGATATAGTTGTCCGGATGTTTCACAGCGATATCCCCTGAGTGGAACCAACCGCCAGCAAAAGTCTCTTTGTTAGCTTTCGGATTCTTTAGATAGCCTTTCATCACCATGTTCCCTCGGAAAACTATCTCTCCAGCGGTTTTTCCGTCTGCAGGAACAGGTTTTCCGGTCAGAGTGTCGATGACGTCAAGCTGCTCCATTCCGGTATAGCGGACACCTTGGCGGGCATTGAGCTTGGCCTGAGTCTCAGGAGGGAGGGAATCCCACTCAGGTTTCCATGCGCAAACAGTGGAAGGACCGTAAGTCTCGGAAAGCCCATAGGTGTGAGCGACTCGGAAGCCCTTCTGGCTCATGGAGAAGAGAACAGAAGGTGGAGGAGCCGCTCCTGCGGTCATGACATGGACTGTATGGGGAAGACGAAGGATAGTATCCTCTTGAGGAGCATTAACAATAGTGTTGAGGACCACAGGCGCTGCACAGAAATGGGTTACCTTGTACTTGGCTATGCTTGAATACACTTCCTTAGCTGTGACCTGAAACCAAAATTCAATCAGGAGTTCTGATTTATGTCAACTTCTTTTCATAAGTGAAGTGACTCTCAAGTACTACCTGACGGAGACAGATGCTTGTACCGGATAACACAGCAAGGGACCAAGGGAAACACCAACCGTTGCAATGGAACATCGGGAGAGTCCATAAGTAAACAGGACCTTCTTGCATTCCCCAAATGAGTGGATTGCTCATAGCCATTATATATGCTCCTCGATGGTGAAGCACCACTCCTTTCGGGCTGGCAGTTGTTCCCGAGGTGTAACCAAGAGCAATGCTCTGCCACTCATCAGCTGGTGGCTGCCACGGATAGTTAGGGTCTCCGGTTCCAAGAAAATCCTCATATTCTATGGCTCCTTTCGACAAAGCACGGTTAAGTGACTCAGGAGGACAGGTGTGATCACCTATAACAATTAAAAGTGGGCGTTTGAAACTGCTTCCAGCTTTCTCCTCCATAACTCTCAAAGATTCCTCAGCCAGAGTAAAAAACTCTTGATCCACTATTATCACAGCGCTTTGTGAGTGACCGAGAAGGAAAGCTATTGTTGGAGCATTGAGACGGATGTTAACACAATTCAGGACCGCTCCACACATTGGTACTCCGAAATGAGATTCGTACATTGCTGGAATGTTTGGTGCAATAATAGCCACCTGAAACAACGTAAAGCGCCATTTTTTTTTAACATTGCAATAAGAACCAAACAACCAAATCAATACTGTTCATGACCAAATGCATCAATGAACAAGATTCATGATATGATTCCACAACACAGATTCTACATGAATCGATGTATGATCTCCTAATTGAGGCAAATCTAAAGTAATCAATATCTAGCCACTTATATGTGTTTCTTCAATTATGGAAACATGGAAATATTTGATTTTGTCAAAAATCAAAACGATTCAATGTTATCGGAGAAGAATATTTCAGGTAGAGTCAACATCTACACCAAAGAATCCACCGGAGATTTTGGAAAAAAAGGAGGGAGGAGCAAAAAAAAAAAAAAAGCGATTACCGTGGAACCGGGGCCGATGGATCGATCGGCGAGAGCGGAGGCGAGTCGACGACACCGTTCATAAGTCTGACGCCACGTGTACTCACGGGATCCGTGAATCACCGACTTTCGCGTCGGATGAATCGCCGCAGCCCTGTCTAAGAACCAGAGCGGCGTCAACGCCATGTAGTTGGCCTGAATCTTGGGAAGATCGTCGATGTCACGCCACTTCGTTGCCGCCATATCCGACTCTTTCTTTCTCTCTCTCTCAATATTTCTTTTTGGGTTTGTTTGTTTATTCAAATCTGAGGAGAGTGAAGAACCTAAAGACGTTTGATGAAGAAGTCGTAAAGGTAAGAGGAGGAAGCTTATATGGAGGAGTGTGTCTGGTTGTGTTTTTTTGGGTGAGGTGTAATTGCCACGTGTCATTTCGCTGATTTTTTCCTCGGTTTTAATTTTGTTAGCGGACCGGAACAAAAAAAAAATACCCAAAATAAATTAGAACCGAACAACATTTGTAAGGTCGTCGATGCAAAATTGAGGATCAGGCTGTGACTGCTACTGATCAAATGATGGGAATGTTTTATTGGATTTTTTTATATTCTATTTATGATGATGCTAATCCCAATCTACTAAAAAGAATTAAGAGAGTAGTTCTATTTTATCTTTTTAATTTTTTTTTAAAAAAATATTAGTGGTCAGTACTGTTTCTACAAAGGAAGAAAATGGCAAGAGTATCACGTTATTTACATGTGTTGGAGATTAGTTTGTGTTTTGACTCAACATTTCCTAATCATCAACAAATTATAAATGTAATTTATTCTTTTAATTTACAAGATTAACAAGATAGCAATGATAAATCTCAATATATTCGTATTATTAATTTGCCATTTTGCTGGTCTCGACTCGATATTGTTTGGCTAATAGCAATACTGTATATATGCTCACTTATTGTAATAAATTGATAGAGATCGAAAGTAAGTGGATTGTCTCAATTCATTTCATATTGTTTTATCCGTAAACTCACAGAAAAATAAGTAAAACTACAGTATATATGTAAATCCCATGGTACAATTTTTATTTTGTTAATTTGTACACCGTTTAGCTACAATTTTATCACCACGTTCTCTTACCAAAACTGGCGCTAAACATTATCTATCTTACTCAAAAAGCATTTTTTTCTATATCCTTATCCATCGATCACATTAAAAATACCAAGAGCTCTACTAGATTTGACCTGACTAGATCTGATCGGGAAAGCCTACTTAACTAGATAAAGATAGAATGACGTACGTACGTAGACCAAACAACTCTAATATTTCTTGAATCCTCTTTACGGCGTTCTGTATATATTTTTCTTATCTACCTTATATTGTAATTGTGCTTTCAATGAATATATATTCACATTTTCTTGATGGCTTTGGATGGTAAATTGCTTTTAGTTAATTATTCTACGGTAAATGCATCATCACAGATTATTTATTGCATTTATTTGTAAAAGCAAGATACAAATTAAATCCCATATTTTAGAGAATATATATATAATCTTAGAATCGTCAAATTTGAGAGAGAGAACATATATAAGTGTACTACTTTTGGCAACAACATTTCACAGGACATGGAATACAAGGAGAACCACAGTCTCCACTTTTAAATCCAGCATTTTTACAGTTGTTATTACATTCATCCCGTCCGTAGTATTCCGAACATGGGCCATGGCAGTTGTCAAATGAAAAATTTTCTACACAATCAATACAACACATGTGTAAATTAATCTTATATAACATTTCAATAAAAAGATAGTTATATAACATGTCCAAATGATAAAAATTTAACAAAAACTTTTGAATGCATGTCTATATATACATAGAAACAAAAACATGGTCATTTCAAATTCTACATAGATATTTAAATTAAATATAGCTTTTGACATGTTCTTTGTTAATTTGCAAAATTAAACTAAACCAAACTTTAAATATACCTGAAGCCAAGATGTTGTGGCTAGACAATGAAACTGCAAATATCATTACAAGGAAACAAATCACCAAAGTTTTTGTACTACCCATAGTAATTTTTTTTATGAACTCTATTGAGGTATTTAAATGTTTATATTTTTCCAGATCTTGGAGATTGACTCTATTTATATAACTTATGTTCTTTATTTTTTTAATTATTAATTGATTTTCCATCTTTTTGGTCAAAGTTGTTTTTTTTTTTTGGGGAAAAAAATCCATGTACATTTATGAATATGTAAATATGTACAGTTAATGATCATAAATGAGAACTTACAACTTCAAAAAGTATTTGACATTTGTGAATATCCCCTATATATTAATAGAGAAGCACATTCTTGAAAAAGCTGATGTGTCGCCGCCAGAGAGCTCGGTGCACCTTTTAGCAAAATACCCTTAAATTTTCTACTTAATTAAATTAACATGCCATTATATATTTTTTACAAAACAATTAACTCAATAATAATTAGTTATGTCATTATTTCTCACACAAAGTTAAATATCACATATTAAAACTGATAAAATAATTACATACTATTTTAAGGCAAAATTTCACTAAAATTTACTTACAAATATATAAGTCAAAGTTTTATATTGATTTTAAGATATCAATATAAGTAAAATATTCTAAAAAGACTATAAAAACATATCAGTTAATAAAAATAAAGAAAATATAAATGATTAAACATATAACTTATTAACAAAATCATATAGAAACGAAATGTTATTTTTTATGTTAGTATTATTACCATAATTATTTAAAAAACAAGTTTTCAATCCCCTATATATTAATAGAGAAGCACACTCTTGAAAAAGCTGATGTGTCGCCGCCAGAGAGCTCGGTGCACCTTTTAGCAAAATACCCTTAAATTTTCTACTTAATTACATTAACATGCCATTATATATTTTTTACAAAACAATTAACTCAATAATAATTAGATATGTCATCATTTCTCACACAAAGTTAAATATCACATATTAAAACTGATAAAATAATAACATACTATTTTAAGGCAAAATTTCACTAAAATTTACTTACAAATATATAAGTCAAAGTTTTATATTGATTTTAAGATATCAATATAAGTAAAATATTCTAAAAAGACTATAAAAACATATCAGTTAATAAAAATAAAGAAAATATAAATGATTAAACATATAACTTATTAACAAAATCATATAGAAACGAAATGTTATTTTTTATGTTAGTATTATTACCATAATTATTTAAAAAACAAGTTTTCAATAGTTATTATAATTGATTATAAAAAGAAGTATATTACCCTTGAATTATCTCCAACTCACTAAAAGAAACTTAATTCCCAATAAATATAGATTTACATATATTTATGAATAAATATAAAAATGACAACAAATTAGGGGATATCATGATGTGTGATTTTTTATATATATCTAAGTATGTAAACTAATTAGTCTCAACATTTAGTGTGATTATTCATTAAAAAATGGAAATATTGATAACAAAATAGGAATATACGTTCTAATTGTATATTCATCTATGTTCTATTCAGAATAATTAAGACAATAACCCTTATCATTATAAATAAACTTAGTACCCAAAAAAATCATAATATATTTAAAATGAGTGATTATTAGACTATGCAAAATTGTTATAGTTACTTGATAAACTATAAATATAAAACATAAATTGACATACAAAACTATATATTGACATAAATTGTAACATTTTATATATATTTTATTTACCATGTTCACATATTTCACAGATGAAATGTATTCTTACACGAATACGTTGATTTTGGAAGTTTATTAATTTTTTTTCATAATGGTTTTTTTTGGTAATAATCCGTTATTTATAGAAAATATTAACAGACTGGCTTACTCAAAAGATTTAAATAGCCTAATCAAATATATTAAATCAATAAATTAGTTTATTTTCAAAAAATTTAGTTTAGAATCTGATTGTTACTAACATATAATTAAATTAAATAATTAAACTATCGAGTAATTTAGTATATGTTGTTATGGTTACATAAGAAACATGCAAAAGTTTTATGATTACAAAATAAAACATAAGAATATATGAATTTGATTTTTAAACCACACAAAAGACATATTGCAATAAATAGTAACATTCTATCAATACTTTCTCTAATAAAACGTCTTACACATTCAAAGATTTTACTGGTGAAACGTAATGCAGCTTTGAATAAATAAACAGAAAAGTTAAGTTACATATTATGTTTGACATAAACAGATATTAGTTCTAAGATAATAATTTTCCTTATAATAATTTTCTTTAAATTAATTTATCCCGCACATAGTGCGGATTGTCACCTAGTATATGGTTAAAGACAATTTGTTGGTAATATTATCATTATGATCAATCAATACCTTTTAAGGATCCAAACCTCCGTTTGACTCATTTAATTGATCGTCAAATGAATACTTGGCGTCGGGATCTGCTTTTTGAGCATTTTGATCCCTTGGATGCAGCTTTGATAGAGGCTTTGCCTTTAAGTAATTGTCCGAAGGATGATTACTGGGGTTGGCATTTTACAAAACATGGAAAATACACGGTCAAATCAGGGTATGCGGTGGAGCGCTTAGCCATCCCACACACTTTTCAGGCTTCGGGGGCAGGTCCAGAGGTAACCTCTCTTCTGGCTAAGGTTTGGGGAATTCCATGCCCGCCAAAATTGCAACATTTTATGTGGCAAGTCTTGACGGGTTGTATTTCGGTATCGGCTAATTTAAGACGACGCGAGATTGATTGTGATGACCCGTGTACACGATGCGGGGCCGAGGTGGAAGATATCAATCATGCTATTTTCATGTGCCCACCTGCTCGACAGGCATGGGCATTAGCACATGTTCCGGTGGGGCCGCTTCTTTTCCCTACAGAGTCTGTCTATGCTAATATGGATCATTTTTTGGGTTCAACAAATCCGGGTTCACAAGCGGCAGCTTTTCCTTGGCTAATATGGTATATCTGGAAGGCTCGGAATGCACGGGTTTTCAAGAATGAGGTTGAACGACCTGACGAGGTGGTTCGGGTGGCGGTAGGGGAGATGCAGACTTGGCAGCAGGCACAGGTGGAACCCGAGCAGGATGAAGTTCCTTCCTCCCCGCGTGCTTTGTCTACAAGGACTCCGGGATATTATTTACCGTATGTTTTTTCAGGCCATCGGTGTTTCGTTGATGGTTCGTGGAAAGAAACGGATGTTTATGCAGGTGAAGGATGAGTGTGCACTTCTCCATATGGCGCCCCTTTGTATGGCGCAACCAACTACTGGCGCAGTTTGTCTCCAATGCATGCAGAAGTTGAAGTTTTCATTTGGGCGATGCGCTAAATGATTGTACATGATTTCCGGGAGGTGGTTTTTTATACGGACTGTTCTGACTTGGTGAAGATGGTGTCTTCGCCTCAGGATTGGCCGGCCTTTGCACCTTATCTAGACGATATCCAGAGTGACAGGGAGGAATTTTCTTCTTTTTCTTTAGTTCACGTTAATAGAAATGCTAATGTACGAGCGGACTCTTTAGCGCGCCGTGCGCGTTCGTTTCCGCATCATATTTTGTTTGTAAACAATTTTCCTGCAAATTGGCTCGTTTGAGCTGATTTCTTTTTTTGTTGACAAAAAAAAAAATTTAATATTGGGAACTTTTGTTTATAATTAGGTATATGGTATAAATTTCTTTAATTTTAAAATTGATAAAAAAATTGAAATGAAAAATTACGTATTATATGTAAGATCATTAACTTTTTTTGGTTAAAAGGTAAAATTATTAAATTTTTGTGCTAGAGGTGCTTCAACCCAAACAAAGCAATCCTATCCGATCTTAACCAAAACAAAATATTCATTCGTAAAAATTGAACCATATCACCGCCACAATAGTTATCAAATCCGTTGTTGTTTCAAAGTGACACCTCCTTTATTATAAATAAAACATTTCTGAATTTTGGATCGTAAAATTTTGTGGATAAGAGTTTTCGGATCCATTAAAACATATAGCACTTCTTTTGTTCGAACTAGAATTTTATCTTTATCCTTGAAAATATTGTAATTCGTACGTATATTTTTACAAAGTATTTAAAAACCAAGCCCATGCAAAAGTCAAAACACATATACACCAAACTCGAGTTCTTTTTCAAAAGTCAACCGGACCATATATGTCATAAAAACATCACTCAAGAAGAGGAACCAGAGGTCGGAGGAGCAGAGGAGGAAGTGAACGGCTCTTGATCGGCGCACGATAGAAACTTGCGAGGACCAGCTTCTTCTCGTCCAGCGCCTATCAGATTGAGATAATACAAGTAGTGAGAAACAGTGTTGTTCATCTCATCGTTATCGAATCCACTGTTCGTAAAGAACGTTTATGGGTAGCTCCTCCGAACCCGGGGGTTCTTTTCGACGCCGTGTCGTTCTTCGTCGGCTTCCATTTCCCGACGAGTCCGCTGTGCGCTGACGGCAAATGCTTTTTCGGTGGCGTCATCCACCGCCAAATCGCCGCCTGAAACGGCAACGTGGAGTTGTTCTCGAGATACTCTGTGTGACTTTAGGTCCACTTTCAAAGCTTCCCCGGTTTCACCATAATTGTAATTTCTAAAATCAAACCAACAAAAACGAAGTTGAACCGGGTAATTGAATTGGAGTAAACCAGAATTGTTTGATTGAAACGACGTACCAATAAAACTTCGTAGTAAAGGTTGTTGTTAACGACGTTTTAGGCAATAGATTAGATCATTCCGTTTTTATAGATTATTAAGGCTGATATATAGATTTTTTGAATTTTTTTATTAATTAGTAAGATTTGCAAAGCTTTAAAGTTTTTAAGTTTAAATATTCATAAAGATTCTTCCATAATATTCTCTTCGAACAATATAGGAATATACAAATTATCATTAAATTCAATATATGAAGATACTGTAAAAAGTTAGTTCAAAAAAAAAAAAAAAAAAACTGTAAAAAGTTATGATTGAATTCCTAAAATTTTGATGTCTCTCAGCTCAAATTGGATCGCAAATTATCACAGATACAGATTTGGATTTGATTTCCTTAAATGTTTATATTAATAATATTTTCGGTTTAAATCAAATTTATATGGTTAGTTTTCTCGAATGACATAATTGGTATGAATGATTTGCCATTAATGTTCTCAGCTAAAAGTTAGGAATACTGTTTTGGTTTTGATTTCCTTAAATATTTGTTTTCGGACAAAACTTTCCTTAATTGTTTATATTAATATTTCTTGGGTAAATTATTTTGCAGATTTGGAATGTGTTTGGAGATTTTAAAAACCATTATTTTCCTAATCCTATATTACCATACAAAAAATGATCAAAAGTTGATTTGATATAATAACCTATTCCATATCCCAATAGGTTAGAAATTATTTAGTCAACTACGATATCCTACAATATCTAAAAATTAAAAGTTGATTTGATATAATTATTCTTAAAAATATACTATGAATGTACTTTATGGAGAGATAACATCTATATATATATATAACTCTTAAGTGCTTCGATTATGTTTCATTGACAAAACAAATAATTAAAAAAAAATGGCTTCTTCATACAAATCTTTCTGTTTTGTATTCTTGTGTTTGGTTGTTCTCTTGATCCCAAGTATGCAACATAAGAAATCTACATTTTTAATTTAAACTTATATGATATGTTTATTTATATATTATATATATACTATATTTTTAATTTATTTTATTTAATATTACAGATATTGCGGAAGCTGATGTTACACCAAATATCGATTATTGGGTAGGTTCTTGCGAGACAACTAAAGACTGCATCATAAAATGCATGAAGGTTAACTTGAAGCATGGAAAGTGTTATCAAGTGTCACCTGATTCTCCTGAAAAAACTTGCGCTTGCTATATAAACTAATAAACATGTTGTGTTGTCCTTAAAAGTATAATAATAATACTATTTTGGAGTAAGTTTATTTTATTTGGTGCAAATAATAGTTTAATTTAATCGTAAATAACATTACAAGAAAAATGGATGTTTCTTTTTATTACTATATATAATAACACCAAAACAATGCTACGACAAAATTACTTAGGGAAAATTTCAGTTCTTACATAAAAATACTTATAAGTGCCAAAGAAAAAAAAAAAGAAAAAAAAAAAGAAAAAAAAAAACCTTTCACGACTCACCTTATCCACTCTACGCCATGGCCGTCGGAAGCTTCCTCAAAAATTACAACGACCGTGAAGCCTCTCCCGAATCTCTCCTTCCAGCGTCTCCTACGAAGCTAATGTCCAGTCCTCTTCTCTCCGTCGTCCTTCATCCGGAGATCTACTTGCTTCTTCCGGCGATATCCTCCGTCTTTGGGATATTTCTTCTACCGTTGAGCCTATCTCGGTTCTCAACAACAGCAAAACGATTGAGTTTTGTGATTCTCTTTAGGTTCATTTGGGTTGAAACAACTCAAACACATTCTCATTTCTGTTGCAAAGTTTATGCGTTTTTTTCTTGTGATTCTCGTTAGGTTTATTTTTTTTGTGTGTGTTCAGCAGTTTCATGTTCAAGGCTTGTCTTAGTCGTAGGTGCCATCTATTATTCATACTGGTACTTCTTTTTCCTTATTAGAGATCCTTTTCATGATGTAAAGAGCAAAGAAGAGACAAATAAACCCCTTTATGATTCACTCCTTGTACTCTTGTTAAACCTTGAATTAGTGGTTGGCCTATTTAAATGGAAGATCCGTAAGAAGATTCTTTATGTTTATGTGGTTACAACATATGCCAGAGATTTGTGGAGAACACCTCTGCTAGAGCTTCTCTATAAGCTTGAAGAAGCAGTTTGGTCTTCTTACTTTGTTTGCTTACCTCTGGCGGGAGGCTTGGGCGAGGTTGTTCTATGTTTTTACCGCTTTTAGTAAGTATCTTGTAGAACTTAACTATTTTGTCTCTCTTATATAATATATCTTTGAATTCTATGTTTCTCTCTTATGTCTTTGAATTCTCTGTTTCTTGTAAGTATCTTGTAGAACCAGTGATGTTATCGAGCCTATGATAAAGCCCCAGTGGTATGTTAATCGCAACGTGATGTTGTTGCCATCACTGATGAAAAAACGAAGCCCGAGTGTATACCATACCAAAGCAATACACATCAGAATGGTGAAGGTTTCTTTCATTTACCCCATCTATTATCATTCTTATTGCACTATTGTATGAATAAGCTGTTTAAGATGCCACTACACCATCTATCACAACCTTACAGATGGTTAGAGAACATCCGTGACTGGTGTATTTCGAGACTTGCTTTGGTAGGGCCACAGAATACCAGCATAGTATACCACTCTAGTTCCTATAAATATTTAATCAGTGATAGAGATAAAGTATAGTCTGCATTTTTTACTTTTCTTTTAGACATTTTGATAATCATATTCAAGAACGGTACAGTTTGCCAATCTCTCTTTTTTTTTTCTAATGATAATTTGTTCGCATGATTTTATGTTATCAACATTCTGATTAGGGGTTTGTATACTCGTTTACTTATTTATCTTCTTTAATAACTACACCCCAAAAGTCACAAACAGACATAATCAAGATAAAAATAAAGACCAAAAAAAAAAAATATGAAGAACAAGAATACAATTTTAATAAAATGCATTTCAGAGTAACTCGAGTGTTTCAAACGAACGTGTGCCGGTCCGTTTGACACCTCAAATCGAGACATGCGATCACAGTTTATCTTACATGGGATTCGACTCTTCTATTTTCGGCTTGTTGTTCTTGGCTTCTTGCTTGTTTTGTTTTCCTGATTTTTTTTTAATTTTTCTTGCTTGCTTTTTTTTAAAAAAATTTGTTTATCGTTCCTTATGACTTGTAATGATATCTTAAATAACCTCAGCTGGGCATAATTAAAGTCTACAAACCAACTCATGTTTCATTCAATAATTAAGATGTGAGCTAATTACCTTCACATCTCCTTTACTTGGAGCATGAACATCATTATCGATCGTCATAGTAACCACTAACCAGCTTCTTTTTCCTCAATTATCTTTAAGTAAACATTTTCCCATATGCTCCCTTCTCCAGCTCCACAATCTAAACAAGCGTATATACTACTCACTCTTTTGTATCATAGTAAGCGAAAGATTAATTGGAAGAGGTCTCAAAATTTATGTTAAGGTTTTGAGGACTATTTCATTCATTGCAATAACGCGAAAGCGTTTCATCATTGAGTGATCGGGAGATATCGCTTGGAGAGAGCAATGTTACAATCGCTTGGAGAGAGCAACGTCGGTTGACATTTAATTTAGAACACAATTCTATAAATATTTACTAGTATAATTAACTAGGCTGGTGTCCCTACCCTGAGCTGAAAAAAAGAAATAGGCTCTTATTTCCAATGTTTAAATTTTTTTTTTTTTTTTTTTTTTAATTTTAAAAATGAACCTTGTGCAAATGCACTCACCGCATATATATGTGTGTAGAACCGGCCCTGTTGGTGCCCAGGCCATAAGTTTGCCGGTTTGACTGATCAAGTTTCGACCACTAGATAAATTTGATACGAAAAATTCTTATGGTGTCCAACATCGTAAACTCTTCCGACATTATTTGCTTAAACCAACGATTATTTTCTTAACTAATGGATTTTGCTAAATTTTATCTTAAATTGTACCTTTGACTAATACTAATATCTCTCCATCTTCATCTTCAAACATATACTATAGTAATATGATAATATTGAGCTGTTGCTCGCGAGAGGTTATATAATAAGACTTGTAATGAATTTCATCATTATTATGCTATTTACGTTAGGTTTAGTATAAGGTTTATTATATAGCAGATTTCAAGAGATATTTATTATAATAAACTGTTTATTATTTTATTAAGTTTATTTTTAAAAGCAAAATACAAATTAAATTCAATAATTTAGAGAATATATATACAATCTTAGAATCGTCAAATTTGAGAGAGAGAGAGCATATATAAGTGTACTATAATTGGCAACAACATTTCACAGGACATGGAATACAAGGAGAACCACAGTCTCCACCTTTAAATCCAATATTTTTACAGTCCTTCATACATTCTTCCCGTCCATAGAATTCTGAACATGGCTTACGGCAGTTGTCAAATGAAAAATTTCCTACACAATCGATGCAAACATTTGTAAATTACTCTTATATAGCATTTCAATAAAAAGATAGTTATATAACATGTCCAAATGATAAAATTTTAACAAAAACTTTTGAATGCATGTCTATATATACATAGAAAACAAAAACATGGTCAATTCAAATTCTACATAGATATTTAAATTAAATATAGCTTTTGACATGATCTCTATTAATTTGCAAAATAAAACTGAACCAAACTTAAAATATACCTGAAGCCAAAACATTGTGGCTAGACAATAAAACTGCAAATATCATTGCAAGGAAACAAATCACCAAAGTTTTCGTACTACCCATAATAATTTTTTCTATGAACTCTGTTGAAGTATTTCTTGGAGATTGACTCTCTTTATATAATTTATAGTCTTTAATTTATTAATAATAATATTATTATTATTGTTATTATTATTATTAATTGATTTTCCATATTTTTGGTCAAATTTGTCTTTTTTGGAGAAAAAATCATTTAAATTTATGAATATGTAAATATTTACAGATATGATCATAGATGAGAACTTAAAACTTCAAAAAGTGTTTGACAGTTGTGAATATATATGGTTAAAGATAATTTTTTGGATATATTATCATTATGATCAATCAATATCTTAAGTTAAATGCAAAATTTTAATTTCATAATTCAATATTGAAAATTTTTTGTTTAAAATTAGGTATATGGTATATTTTTTCTTTTATTTTAAAATTGATATAAAAAATAAATTGAAATATAATGAAAATTACATATTATGATCATTAACTTTTTTTGGTTAAAGGTAAAATTACAAATTTAATGAAAATTATATGTAAGATCATTAACTTTTTTTGGTTAAAGGTTAGATCATTAAATTTTTGTGCTAGAGGTGCTTCAACCCGAACAAACCAATCCTATCCGATCTTAACCAAAACAAAATATTCATTCGGAAAAATTGAACCATATCACCGCCACAATAGTTATCAAGTCCGTGGTTGGTTCAAAGTGACACCTTCTTTAATATAAATAACATATTTCTGAATTTTGGATCGTAAAATTTTGTGGATAAGAGTTTTCGGATCCATTAAAACATATAGCACTTCTTTTGTTCGAACTAGGATTTTATCTTTATCCTTTTGGTGTGGAAAATATTGTAATTCGTACGTATATTTTTACAAAGTATTTAAAAACCAATCCCATGCAAAAGTCAAAAACACATATACACCAAACTCGAGTTCTTTTTTCAAAAGTCAACCGAACCATATTTCATAAAAACATCACTCAAGAAGAGGAACCAGAGGTCGGAGGAGCAGAGGAAGAAGTGAAAGGCTCTTGATCGGCGCACGATAGAAACTCGTGAGGACCAGCTTCTTCTCGTCCAACGCCTATGAGATCAAGATAATACAAGTAGTGAGAAACGATGTTGTTCATCTCATCGTTGTCGAATCGGCTGTTGCATATTTGATCGCCGTAAAGAACGTTTATGGTGGCTCCGAACCCGAGGATTCTTTTCGACGCCGTGTCGTTCTTCGTCGGCTTCCATTTCCCGACGATACGTCTTGCGCTGAAGGCAATTTATAGTAATCAACTAATCATCGCAATAGAGCTGATCAGGGCAATTAAATAATGCGTGAGTCAGTGAGTGTCCTCATCGGTGAGTTAATAAAAATAATATTCTTATAATCATTTGATTCATTTCATTATTAAAAAAACGTTACATCAATTGATTTGATAATAGCTGTAAAAAAACGTTTTTTAGCGTCTCTAAAATTCTCCTTTTTTTGTTTTTTTTTTCCTATTACTATATGTAATTGTAAAATACTGTGTGAAAACTTCCAATAGGGCTGTTCTTAGTGGTTTATGTTGTGACTTTTAAAAGCGTTCTAATAAACATTATAATACTAATCAAAATAAAATAAACATTACAAAACTAATAAGCATTGCATGGATCGATCTATTATTTTGCCCGAGAGAGAGAGAAAAGCTTGAATAACTTTTATCTTCCATTAATCCGTATATAGAGTACAATGAGAGTCCTGATCAGTTCAGTCCGGACGGAGATCGATTAAATTGATGTTTACATTTTTTTTTTCTGTTGCAATATTAGTAAATAGTGTGTACGCCATTCATTCGATCAATAACTTGTTCTCTGTTTATAATGTTTTATATTTATAGCTGAACTTTAGTCCTATAATATATGATAGATAAAAAAAACGGTATGTGAATTGTAAGTATGAAATAAAAAGCTCGTTGTAGTTCATACTACTACAATGTTCTTCATACGTTATAATGTTTTGTTATTTTGCTCTAAAGATTTTTTGGAAATACTTTTGTCCAAGGAAAGCAAAGATCAAAGAAGTTGGTCGTCTTCTTGTTAACTAGCTTGCAAGGTCCGGTCTTCCGTATTTTCCATTCGCATCTTCTGCATCCAAACTCTTTATACTCTTTGTCTCTACTCTGTTTGTAGATATCAAAATAATGACTTCCATTTCCCCAACTAAAGTTACAGAAAAACAAAGTCCGGCCGAATATATGCGGTTTAAATCCAAACGACCACGATCCACCTGGTGCTAAACTCCCGAATCCAACCTCATCATCCCCTGATTTGCAATGGTGCCATAGCGTCAAACCACCTTCAAGATCATTACGAATCACCACTGTCGTCGTTTTTTGGGCTCGAGATATAGTTGCACCTATGAGCATAGTCATAACAAAGAACGCTATGAATGTGTTCATACCACCCATGATGATTCGTCCAACTTGTTTTTTTTGTCAATATCGAAGTTTATGGTTGATGACTACTTCAATCAAACTTATAATTTAATATTGTAATATCATCTAATATAGCTCGTTGAAGTTCAGACTAATACAATGTATTATAGCACAACCGATGCCCGAAGAATAAGCTTATATATAGAGTACAATGAGAGGTCCGGACGGAGATTGATTAAATTGATGTTTACCTTTTTTTTTTTCTGTTGCAAAATTAGTAAATAGTGTGTGCGCCATTCATTCGATCAATAACTTGTTCTCTGTTTATAATGTTTTATTCGAGTGGTTGAAGTTGTTTCGCAGGTTTCTGTTTGTGGATGCCCAAAAGAATGAAAAACATTCATTCGAGTGATTAAGTTTCAGATAACTAAATAAATTTGATACAAAATTAGTTATGGTGTTTAAAATTATAATTCAAGTCTTCTGTCATTATTTATATAAAGTCACCAACCATAATTTATTTTCTTATAATAATTTTATAATTTATATTTTAAATAGTAATTTAGACTAAATTTTTCCATCTTCTTCTTCAAATTCAAAAAATATCATAATATGATGATATTGAGTTATTGCTAGTGAGATTATAAAAACAGCGAGGAAGGGCATCATTATTAGAGAAATTGTTATTAATATTTTTTCTTACATATTTTTTTCAAAAATAACATTTTTCATTTTTATTTTTTGCCGTTCTTTTATACAATTACAATATGTTAAATTAGTTTTTAATTTTGACTTCTCTATTTTACATTTAAGGTATAGTTTTGAGGGATTAGAGTTTAATATTTAAAGTTGGATTTAGAATTTTAATAGATATTATTAAAAGTAAATAGCAACAGATAATCGTTTTGCAAAAGGATATAGACAAAATGTATTCTTGCAAATCTCCCTCATTATTATGCTATATATATATATATATATAAAGTTATCTTTTCTCACTCTGCCACATCAGCAACTCATTCTTTAATTTTTTGGGCTTATTTTTAATCACTTATCCACTAATCAGTTTCTAATTTATTTGTTCATAATACTTGAAAGGCCCATATTAAACCCAAATGTTTTACTTTTTATTTCTAAATTCTAATTTTGACAAAAAAAAACACAAATAATCCTTCAACTCTGAGACCAATATATTAAAAAAGCCCACAATATTAACAACAACATCTAGATTCTAGATGACAAATAAAAATTGTAATCAGACAACACTAAAACACTAAATAAAGGTGGTTTCATTAAAACACTAAAAAAAAAATTACCTAAAAAACATTTTTCTTTGAAAGCTACTTCATTTTAATACATTTAGTATTTATGACAAAAAAAAATAGAGCAAATCATTAATTCGGAGACCATCAACAACTTCAATACAGTATATGTCTTAAATTTTAAAAGTATAGACCAACAAGTTCATACTATATTTAAAACAAAATTTAATTTCTTTTCGAGATCAAGCAACACAACAAAATTACTCACACAGTGGATAATAAACAAAAACGCCACTAAACACAATTACTCAGACAATGATATGATAAAATAATGAGTAAGAGAGGTAACAACAATACTACATAAAACCTCAATGTAAAACACACAATTAACCAACAATAAAGACAAACCAACAATTAAGCCATAATACCAAAATATAACTCTAACGCACGTCAACACTAGAAAGTACATGAATAATTATGACCAAAACAATTCAGAAGAAACATACAAAAATGTACCAAGTAAAACCATACACCCTAGAAGAACTCCCAAATGACATCCTCGGAGATATATAATGGCACCGCGTTTCCCGCAAAAACATAAGACATATATTGGAAGCATCACCACAACTTGCAAAGGCAGACCGAGACAATCGAGTATACAAGAATATCAACTTAAGGCCGCAAGATATGAATTTATTATCAACAATAAATAGAGACAAAGACCTCATGGAGAAATACCTCGCAAGTCAAAATGTGGAGGCAGACTACATAAAAAGAATGCAAGAATATTTTCATAAAAACAATACAGATTCAGGATTGAAATATTTACGAACAGCAGTAGTATTTATCTTTACAAAATTGTAATATTATGCAGAGGCAATATTGTGGAAGGAAAACTCTGGTTAGATAAGCTGGACTGGAAACAAAACAAAGCAAAGACCGATCAATGCTAGAAAAAGACAAACAATCATTACATGGAGTCAGGGTAACAAACCTACAACTCAATTATGCTACTTTGGTGGTTGTTCGATCAACCAATGCAGCATCAATGACGTTGAATACAGATCCAATAACTATTTCAAAATTTTCAATTACATTATAATTAATGTTACAAAACTACCCCACTTAAAAAAGAAAAAAATAACAACCAAACCAATGAATCACAATATAAAAACAAAAGCCAAAATAACAATAAAAATCAAACAACAAATAAAATAAAAATAAATAGATAATAAAACTTCCACGCGTAGCGCAGGTCAACTGCTAGTACATTTTATAAAATACAGATTTCAAAAGAAATATACTTATTTATGATAAAATGTTTTCTTATTTCATTGCATTTCTTTGTAAAAGCAAAATACATATTAAGTCCAATAACTTTAAATAAATAAACGCAACGCTATAATTGACAATTTTGAGAAAGATGATATAAGTTTAGATTATTTTTGGCAACAATATTTCAGAGGTTCTGCAATGCCAAGAGAACCACACTGTCCACCTTTAAAAAAATCCAGCTTCCTAACAGTCGTTCATACATTTAAATCATCCGTAACGATCCGTACACAAATGAATACAATGGTCAAATGAGAATTTTTCTATCCCTGCATCTATACATGTGCACATATAAATTAAACATTATCGTATAAACATGCAAAGATAGTTATAGAACATGTCCAAATAAAAAAAAAATTGACGAAACTTTTGAATGCATGTCTATATATATACATAAAATCAAAACATGGTCGTTACAAATTCTACGTATTTAAATATAGCTTATGAAAGTGAAAATCAAACTTTAAATATACCTGAAGCCAAAACATTTTGCTTAGACAACGACACTGCAAATATTACGAGAAGGAAACAAGTTACCAGAAATTTAAAGGGAAACAAAATAAAAAAGAAACTTGTGTCTGTGTGTTTTCTCTCAGGCACGAAATCCAAGGCGCCGCTCCTTCAACGAAATGAGCTGTTTCTTCCGTCGATGCTTCTCCGCTAATCTCCTCTCTTGCCTCGTGTTTGCCAAGGTGTGTTCTCTCTTTGGTGGATCTCCTTTACCGTTTTCAGGCGAGGTTTTTCACAGGAGATGACTTCTTTAATTCTGTTGACTTCGAGCCACTCTCGTCACTTACCGATGTCTTCGGTCGTCTTCCTTGTCCTGAGGCCCCCTCGTGCTCCACCGCCGGAGCCTCCGTCTCCGCCGACGCCACCGGAACCACCAGACCCACCGGACCCTCAGATCTATTTTTCTCTTGGTGAATCTTTTGTCCAGCCGCTGAATCTCACTTCCTTCAGAGCATCTGACTCGCTCAACATCCTTTTCTCCTCCGCAATACCTAGCTTCTGTTGCCGGCGAAGCCCCTTCTTTTTCCAACCACAGGTGCTTCCCATTGAGTCTCCCTTTGCAAGTTGGGTTGCCCTCACCTTACCTCCCCCGATATTTCCCCAGGTATGCTCTCACGCTTCTTATAACTCTTCTATGATGGGAAGGTTTGTGGCTCTGGTTTTGTGGAATTCGGTTGTAGCTCCTTCGATTTCGATGGGCTTAGATGCTCTTGTGTCTACTTTAGTGCTGTTTTGCAGCACCCTTATTGCTTTGATGCAATCATTTACCGCAGTATGCGGATTCTATCTCGATTTGGGTTTGTTAAAATTTGTCTTGTGCCAGCTTAGACAAAGGCCTTTGAGTCTAGACAACCGACCAGTTCACCTGGTTTATCGGGGCTTTAGTAGCTCTTATCTCTCCTTTATGGAGCCTTTTATCCTCCCATATACTTCACTTGTGTTTAGTGGTAGTGTTACAGAGATTATTTTGTTAACCGTTCTGCTTGAAGTAGAAGCGGGGATTGTTGTCCAAGACTGTTCTCGTTCAGCTTTTGCTGACAGTTTAATGTTAGTGTCTTTGGAGGCTTTGTTTCCTCCTCCTTATGGTTTCAGCAAGGACTTCCTATCTAAAGAGGTTTGCTTTATTGGATGCTCTTGGTTTGATGCTTCTTTGGCTAAACTTCATCTTATCTTCCCAAAATTCCCCTTTGTTTGGAGGGGTTTGGATGCTCTTGACTCGTCGGTATTGCAAGGTTCCTCCTCCCGGCTGATGGTCCTCTCTACCTATGTCGTAGAGTTTGTAACCCTTTGGGTTATTATGGATGCAATCTATCAAGAAACTATTGAGATTGTACTGGTTTGTTGGTCTCTTCTGTTCTCTTCTTATGATTTGTATCTTGTCTATCTCTTGTTTAACTATCCTTTGATGGTGTTTTTTGGCATTTGTTGCCTTCATTCCTTTGATGATGTTTCTTGTCTACTAGAGGTTGAGACTTTTTAATTTAATGATAATGAAATGTTTGCCCAAAAAAAAAAAGGAATCAAAATACCAACCCTTTCATACTACCCATAGTAATTTTTTTCCTATGAAATCTATGGAGGAACTCAATATTATGAGAAGGAAACAAGTTACCAACCCTTTCATTATTATTTGATTTTCCATTTTTGTTAGTCAAAGGTTTTTATTTTTAACAAAAAAAAAATCATTTACAATTATTTGAATAATGCTTGATTCATAGTATGGATAGTCTATGAAATCAAGAACTTATAAAATAAATAAGTGTCTGACACTTGTGAATATGGTGAAATACAAAATTTATTGGATGATTATCATGACGACCATTCAGTATCTTCTTTTTTAAAAAACCAATTTTAGTTTAAATACAAGTTTTGTTCCATAATTCAATATTGGAAAATTTTGTTTATAATTAGGTATTTATGTGATAAATTCTATTTGACTTTAAAATTAATATTAAAAAAATAATTTGAAAATGAAAGTTACATATTATATGTAAAAAACTAACTTCTTTTTTCTTTTGTTAAAAGTAAAATCATTAATTTTTGTGCTAAATTTTTCTTCCGGTTTGACTGAGCGCGACGATCAAATTTCAGATAACTAAATAACATTGATATAAAATTAGTCATGGTGTTCAGAATCTGATGTTTGAAATGTGAAATTTGGGGATTTTGGGTTTTTTGACAATATGTCGTATCTGTTAATGAATCAGATTTTTATTTTAATATATTTTTGAAGGTCAATAGTTTGCTTTCGAACTAAGAACTTAAACTAATATAATCTAGATGCAGAAAGAAAACGGGGTGAAATAGATTTCATATTTTTGTTTGAACATATACAGTATCCTGTAATCGTAAGTAAAACACATGCTCTATAGCTAGACTGGTACAATAGTTCTCAAGGAGAAATAGATCAGTCATACTTAACTTGGCTATCATTTCTATTGCTAAACACAAACCAATCCTTTTACCAAGCTATTGCCCGTCACTATTTATTTAAAATCAGCAACCAGTAATTCTTTTATTATTGTAAATTTGACTAAATCTTTACATCTTCTTCTTCAAATTCAAAACATATAATAATATGAAAATATTGAGTTATTGCTAGTGAAATTATAGAAAGAGTGAGGAAGTCCATCATTATGGTATAATAAATTGTCTACTTATATCATTGCATTTATTTGTAAAAACACGATACAAATTAAGTCCAGTAACTTAGAGAAAATAAATGCAACACTATGATTGTCAATTTCGAGAGAGATGATATAAGTTTGGATTACTTTTGGCAACAACATTTCAGAGGAGCTGCAATACCAAGAGAAGCACACTGTCCACCTTTAGAATATCCAGCAACCTCACAGTCGTTCATACATTCAAACCATCCGTAATGATCCGAACACAAAGTATTGCAGTGGTCAAATGAGAATTTTTCGATCCTTGCATCTATACACGTCCACACATATATATATGTTAACATAATCGGTATAAACATGTGTAAATTAATCTTAGATAATATTTCAATAAAAGATAGTCATAGAACATGTCCGAATATATTCTATAATAGAATTTTAACAAAAAATTTGAATGCATGTCCGTATATATACATAGAATTAAAATAATGGTCACTACAGATTCTACATATTTAAATATAGCTTTTGAAATAATCACTACTAATTTCATAACAATTATATCAAACTTTAAATGTACCTGAAGCAAAAGTGTTGTGGCTAGAAAATAAAACTGCAAATATTATAACAAATAAACAAATCACCAAAGTTTTCATACTACCCATAGTAATTTTTTCCTGTGAAATCTATGGAGGAACTCAAATGTTCTAATTTTTGTCTAATCTTAAAGATTGATTCTATTTATATAACTTGTGGTCTTCCAAGTTTTATAATTGTTAACTGATTTCCCTTTTTCATTAGTCAAAGTTTTTTTTTTAACTTTTAGCAAAGAAGCAATTTCATTGATTTGAATAACTGCTAGATTCATATGTACCAAGAATAGTTTCAAGTCAAAGAGAAAATAAAATTTCAAAAAGTGTCGGACACTTATGAATACGCCAATATGGTGAAAGACAATTTTTTGGATATATTATCATAATATCAATATCTTATATTGAATGCAAGATTCTATTTCATAATTTAATGTTGAAAGATTTTGCTTATAAGTAGGAATATGGAATAAATTTTGTTTGAATTCAAAATTGATACAAAAAATAAACTGGAATGAAGATGAATTATTTTCAGTAAAATCATTTTTTCTTTTATTAAAGGTAAAATCATTAACTTTCTGTTAGAGGTGATAAGTACATGGTATTAAGTGATACTTAAAATGAGTCTATATAATGACTTGAAAGTTGGAATTAAGTGATAAGTAAATGACTAATGACTCAGGCGCTTGAAGACTAAGGGCATCTCCAACCCTACTCTATTTTAGAGTCAAAACTCTATTATAAAGTAACATTTGCTCCAACCCTACTCTATATTTTCCTCTAAAATAGAGAAAATGATAGGATTGCTCTATATATAGAGTAACTCTATTCTCACCTCTATTTTTTTACACTACCTCTATTTTCAACTCTAAAATAGAGTAATACATTGGAGGAAAACGATGCTCTATTTTAGAGTTACTCTATTTTAGAGAAAAAAATAGAGATTTATATTGGAGATGGTCTAAGGCGCATAGACCAGTTTGTTAGACCCTCGTAGGTCATATATAGCCCATTAGCCCTTAATGAGGGTCACAAAGAAGTATAATTTAATTTAAATGAGGTTTATGGTTTTCCTGTTATATGAATATTGGTTAATATTTATGTTTTCTGAATTTGTTAAAAAAAATTCAGAAAGTGATTTTATATGAAAAATATACAAAATTTAAGATCTTTTATACATATAATTGTTGTTTTAGACCTCTTTATATAATAAAATATATAATTATGTGTTAATTATCATTAAAAGAAATTATATTTTAAAACTAGCCTTAAACCCCTAGCAAGGCTGGCACGGCACTGTATATACGGTAACATATTGATGGCAAGTCTGGCACAAGAACGAGACAAAATGTCCTGAGGGATCCATTCCATAAGTGATATTTTTGTTTGCTATTTTTTTTTTGTCTTTTTTATGTTTTGCTTATATTTTATTTACTAGAGCATGAGTTGAAATTTATTTTATTTATATTGTAATTTTTATATAAAATATAATTTATGTGATTGTTTTTAAAAGTTTTTTTGGATAAAATATTATGCAATAAAATCATATGCTAAATATGATGACTTGAAAGAAAATATTTATTTTGTAAGTTTGATTTTGTTAATAATTCTAGATAAGTACTCGTACTATACCACTGGTTAAATTTTATTTTATACAAAATTTTGTATATTTTCTATTTTAAAATAAAATTTTAATATGTTGTATTAGTTTATGCACATGAAGTTATTTCAACAATGTATATTCTACATCATGATTCGAATGTCATGATAAAACATAATTTTGTGAATTTGATTGTTTAAAAAGCGAATTATTATATTATGAATAATTTAATATATTGTTATACTAATTGTTTTAATATATTTGGTTTTTTAAAATTCTTTCATATTATAGTGACATATTATTGGCATTGCTATAGCAAACCAATTTAGAGTGTTTATAATTTCTAACTTTTATATCAAATTTCAATATTTTAAAAATATGTGAGAATAAATTATTTAAAGTTTATTATATTATATAAAATTATAAATTCAACAAAAAAGTGTGATATTAAATTTAAATATTCAAATTTTGACACGTTACTCAGTAAATTTTTTAATTCAATAGATATAATTTTTAAAGAATAATATTACGAAAAACTTGAATATTTTATAGATCGAATCATTTATATTTGTTTTCAAAAATTCAACTTATGATATATCCATAAATAAAACTATTTTTTAATTATAATAAATAATATGATAATTTATTTGTTTCACAAAATAGACTCATATATAAAAATGAGAGGTGAAGTATAATGATAATTAACAAATTAATATGTTAATTTAGATATCACAAGATTTTATTTGATGAATAATTTAATAAAAGAAATTAATATGGTAAGTTAGATGATATCAAATGATTGTTTAAAATATTTTTTTAAAGATTTTTGGAAACAATAATTCCAGACTATACAAATAATATAAACTTAAATGTATAACCTATTTGTAACCAACTTATTAAAATTATATAGTTTACAAAAAAATGTTGTGTACTTCCGTTTTAATATATATATATATATATATATATATATAGGGGATATTTTGTTTATATTTGGTTTGCTTATTTTTCTCAATTTATTTTCTTATTTTTTCAATTACTGTATTTCTAAATATAATTTCATTAGTTACCCATTTTTTACAATTATAAAACATCTTACCACCATATATGGGCTAATCAAATCCATCTATTTTTGGAGACACCGAAGTCTATCTACCAATATCACCATTTAAGATGTGGAAGGTTACACCATATTATTTTGTTTGATTACATAAATACTTCCTAATCAATAAATATACACAACTGTACACAAACAAAAACAATTGTAATATGAAAAGCTTGGAATTGGTGAATGGGTGTGGTCCTTGAACATGGTGTTCTCGAGTCAGTCGGTCATTCATTTCACCATCCAAACTTATTACACAGTGAAAGTGGGGTGGGGCGATGAAATTAATTACCAAGTAGGAATACTTTGGCCGGCACATGACAACACAAATGGGATCTGGCCATGGCTATTTTCTCGACAACGGTTTTGGAAAAACTATTTATATGTGCAACATAGAAATTGCATTGTCCGAAAGTTCCAACCACTTCAAGATTTCATAATAGGAGGAAATCACCCTGTTTATTACCACGCCAAGAAGTCGAACAATCCTGAGCTTAAGTGGCGTAACCAAGTGGCGTGAGTCATATGGGCATAGTTATAACTTATATGTAGATAATACGGTTCGAGTCGTTACATCCAGTCATCTACATTATGCTACAAATAATTAATCTTCATTATAGAATCTTCGTTGGCAACTATAACGAGTTTTATTTTACTTCAAAAACGGAAAGGTTTATAACCGCTATCTTTAGTACGATCGATCAGACAGTTTGACCGTAACTTTCCGAATTAGTCTATTTTTGAAAAACATGTAATTAGTAGTTAACTAGTTCAAATATATTTTAGTCCTGATTTGGGTATATACGATTTGGTAAGATTTTGGAATTCTTATAAATATTTAATTAGTGGAGGATAAATGATAGAGATAAAGTATAGTCTGCATATTTTTCTTTTCTTTTAGACATTTTGCAAATCATATTCAAGAACGGTATAGTTTGCCAATTATCTCTTTTTTTTTCTAATGATAATTTGTTCGCATGATTTTATGTTATCAAACATTCTGATTAGGGGTTTGCATACTAGTTTACTTATTTATCTTCTTTAATAACTACACCCCAAAACTCACAAACAGACATACAGTAATCAAAATAAAATAAAGACCAAAAAAATATATGAAGAACAAAAATACAATTTTAGTAAAATGCATTTCAGAGTAACCTTCACATCTCCTTTACTTGGAGCTTGAACATCATTATCGATCGTCATAGTAACCACTAACCAGCTTCTTTTTCCTCAATTATCTTTAAGTAAACATTTTCCCATATGCTCCCTTCTCCAGCTCCACAATCTAAACAAGCGTATATACTACTCACTCTTTTGTATCATAGTAAGCGAAAGATTAATTGGAAGAGGTCTCAAAATTTATGTTAGGGTTTTGAGGACTATTTCATTCATTGCAATAACGCGAAAGCGTTTCATCATTGAGTGATCGGGAGATATCGCTTGGAGAGAGCAATGTTACAATCTGAAATATCATCGATTTCTTTTCTAAGGCAAACGTCGGTTGACATTTAATTTAGAACACAATTCTATAAATATTTACTAGTATAATTAACTAGGCTGGTGTCCCTACCCTGAGCTGAAAAAAAGAAAGCTTTTATTTCCAATGTTTAATTTTTTTTTTTTAATTTTAAATATGAACCTTGTGCAAATGCACTCCCCGCATGTATATGTGTGTAGAACCGGCCCTGTTGGTGCCCAGGCCATAAGTTTGCCGTTTTGACTTATCAAGTTTCAACCACTAGATAAATTTGATACGAAAAATTCTTATGGTGTCCAACATCGTAAACTCTTCTGACATTATTTGCTTAAACCAACGATTATTTTCTTAACTAATGGATTTTGCTATATTTTATCTTTAATTGTAACTTTGACTAATATTAATATCTCTCCATCTTCGTCTTCAAACATATACTATAGTAATATGATAATATTGAGTTGTTGCTCGCGAGAGGTTATATAATAAGACTTGTAATGAATTTCATCATTATTATGCTTTTCAAGTTAGGTTTAGTATAAGGCTTATTATATAGCAGATTTCAAGAGATATTTATTATAATAAACTGTTTATTATTTTATTAAATTTATTTTTAAAAGCAAAATACAAATTAAATCTAATAATTTAGAGAATATATATACGATTTCAGAATCGTCAAATTTGAGAGAGAGAGCATATATAAGTGTACTATAATTGGCAACAACATTTCACAGGACATGGAATACAAGGAGAACCACAGTCTCCACCTTTAAATCCAATATTTTTACAATCCTTCATACATTCTTCCCGTCCATAGAATTCTGAACATGGCTTACGGCAGTTGTCAAATGAAAAATTTTCTACACAATCGATGCAAACATTTGTAAATTACTCTTATATAGCATTTCAATAAAAAGATAGTTATATAACATGTCCAAATGATAAAATTTTAACAAAAACTTTTGAATGCATGTCTATATATACATAGAAAACAAAAACATGGTCAATTCAAATTCTACATAGATATTTAAATTAAATATAGCTTTTGACATGATCTCTATTAATTTGCAAAATAAAACTGAACCAAACTTGAAATATACCTGAAGCCAAAACATTGTGGCTAGACAATGAAACTGTAAATATAATTGCAAGGAAATAAATCACCAAAGTTTTTGTACTACCCATAATAATTTTTTCTATGACCTCTGTTGAGGTATTTCTTGGAGATTGACTCTATTTATATAATTTATGGTCTTTAATTTATTATTATTATTATTAATTGATTTTCCATATTTTTGGTCAAATTTATCCTTTTTGGGGAAAAATTCATTTACATTTATGAATATGTAGATATTTACAGATAATTATCATAAATGAGAACTTAAAACTTCAAAAAGTGTTTGACACTTGTGAATATATATGTTAAAAATAATTTTTTGGATATATTATCATTATGATCAATCAATATCTTAAGTTTTATAATTCAATATTGGAAAACTTTGTTTAAAATTAGGTATATGGTATAAATTTTCTTTGATTTTAAAATTGATATAAAAAATAAATTGAAATATAATGAAAATTACATATTATGATCATTAATTTTTTTTGGTTAAAGGTAAAATTACATATCTAATGAAAATTACATGTAAGATCGTTAACTTTTTTTGGTTAAAGGTAAAATTATTAAATTTTTGTGCTAGAGGTGCTTCAACCCAAACAAACCAATCCTATCCGATCTTAACCAAAACAAAATATTCATTCGGAAAAATTGAACCATATCACCGCCACAGTAGTTTTTGGAGCATATCTCCTTATAGCAAAGGCTCCTAAAGCTAAGAAGCATTGCAAAACCCTTCCTCTCATGCAAACCTGGCAACAGAATTACCTGCTCTTTCTGGTTTGATAATTGGACCCCTTTGGTGACCTGTTTACGTACTTGGGACCAAATGAACACCAAAGACTTGGGCTCCCGTTACAGACCTCAGTGGCAGCTGCGCGAACGAGTGATGGATGGATTTTTAAAGGCGCTTGAAGTGATAAAATAGAACTCCTACTTTGCCATCTCGCCGAAACTGTGTTAATCGAGAGTGAAAACGACACGTATCTGTAGGCTAGACCATCAGGAGATCCCCAAGATCGGTTTAGCTTTGTTGAAACCTGGAAGCTACATAACCCACAAACTCAACAGGTGTCTTGGCACAAGCAAGTCTGGTTTCCAGGTTCTATTCCCAAACAGTCTTTCATCATGTGGCTCGGTTGTCTTGACAGATTGTCTACCCTTGCAAGACTCAGAAATTGGGGAATAGTAGAGGATGATACCTGTCCTTTATGTGAAATCTATTTTGAGACTAGGGACCATCTTTTTTTCAGATGCCCCTACTCCTATGACCTCTGGCGGTGGTGTTTCTCCAAGCTGAAGATCCATTTCACTGGTTTTCTCACCTGGGAACGTTTCTTTTCCTGGCTGCAGTTACCCTCAAAACGACTTACCAATGAAAACTCTGAAGCATATCGTCGCTCAAATAGTTATCTACTCAATTTGGCATGAGAGAAATGCTCGCGGTTACTCCGCTACCCGCTCACCGGTTGAAGGCCTGTTCCCGCTCCTGGATAGAAGAATTCGCAACACCTGCCTCGCTCGTGATCGCACACCCAACCTCCAAGGCATGCTCGCTATTTGGTTTCGAGGCTTCTAACCCTAATCTCTTTTTTCTTTTCTTTTTTTGTCTCTTGCTCCGAGTATGTTCAACTCGGTTATTTGCTGTCGTTGTTGTGGCACCTTTTTTTCTGTACTTCTATCTACTGTTCTCGTAAGTTGAAATATAAAATCAGAAATTTTACTAAAAAAATCCGTTGTTGGTTCAAAGTGACACCTCCTTTATTATAAATTAAACATTACTGAATTTTGGATCGTAAAATTTTTTGAATAGAATTTCGGATCCATTAAAACATATAGCACTTCTTTTGTTCGAACTAGGATTTTATCTTTATCCTTTTGGTGTGGAAAATATTGTAATTGGTACGTATTTTTTTACAAAATATATGAAAACCAACCCCATGCAAAAGTCAAAACACATATTCACCAAACTCGAGTTCTTTTTAAAAATTCAACCGAACCATATTTCATAAAAACATCACTCAAGAAGAGGAACCAGAGCTCGGAGGAGCAGAGGAGGAAGTGAAAGGCTCTTGATCGGCGCACGATAGAAACTCGTGAGGACCAGCTTCTTCTCGTCCAACGCCTATCAGATCAAGATAATACAAGTAGTGAGAAACGATGTTGTTCATCTCATCGTTGTCGAATCCGCTGTTGCATATTTGATCGCCGTAAAGAACGTTTATGGTGGCTCCGAATCCGGGGATTCGTTTCGACGCCGTGTCGTTCTTCGTCGGCTTCCATTTCCCGACGAATACGTCGTGCGCTGACGGCAAATGCTTCTTCGGTGGCGTCATCCACCGCCAAATCGCCGCCTGAAACGCCAACGTGGCGTTGTTCTCTAGATACTCTGGGTGACTCAGTAGGTCCATTTTCAAAGCTTCCCCGGTTTGACCATAATTGTAATTCCTAAAACCAAACCAGCGAAAACGATGTCGAACCGGGGAATTAAATTAGAGTAAACCAGAATTGTTTAATTGTAAGACTACGTACCAGTAAACCGGTAAAGCTCCTCGACCGTGGTACGAGACTCCGGGAGTACAAGGATACGTCAATTTATAGTAATCGTCGCAATAGAGCTGATCAGGACTCATCTCCTTGTTGTAACACAATCCCCAAGCTAATGGTCCGCCCGTTGCAACCCCGTACCCGCCTTTAAAATTAAATCATTGTACCGGTTATTAGCGATTCCAATTCCCGGTTAACAAACCGGTTTGGATCATAAACTTACATGAGGTTTTGCTTCCAACGTGGCCAAGAAACGCAGCGACTTCTTTCATTCCTTGAAGTTTCTCGCCGGTAGTACCGAACCCAAGAGGCTGATACTCAGCGGCGGCGGTGATGAATGATCGGTAATCCCAAAAACCGACGGCGTGAGCCACCGGACTGTTACGCTTAGAGAATAGTTCTTCGAATTGATATGTGTCAAAGAAATCGGAGATTGTATGGTTGCAACAATACGCGGACCATCCTTTACATTCCCATCCTTTGTCGCATAACTTTTTGCCCTTCACAATCTTCACCAGGGGCTTTCTCGCTGAACTAGAAGTCTCGGAACCTTCCTCTTCCGCTGTGACTAGAGATCCGGTCTGACAGACGACCAATGCCACCGTGAGAAGAAGCACGAAGAACAGCGGTTTTGAAACCATGGTTGTTCAACTTTTTTTTGTCTTTTTCTTATCAATAAGATCATAGTTTATATGACTATATATACAAATAGCTATGCATATAGAGTAGTGTCGTGTTCGTTTTAGGAGGAATTAGGTTTTCGGAATTTGGTGTGGTAGGAGAAGAGTTGCTTTTGGCGAGGTTTTTTGCTTGGATTTGAAGTTTCTTAGAATGGAAGTTACATGTTGAGAAGGTTGGTCGGAGAATTGGACACGCGTAACTGACTATAAACCTTATTTTTATAACAAGATGGTTAATCTCCTGCATCGTAATTCAACTTTACAAAAGAGATTTTTTTTTGTTTAAAGAATAATAATAAAATGTACGGTTTATTGGCCTGATTATAACAAATGATTGAGAAATAAGTTCAGTGGCAAAAAAAAAAAGATTGAGATATAAGTTTGGTATAGAAATCTGACATCGCTGTGGTCAAGAGGGATTATACATTTGAGCTGTTTTGTTGCTCCAGTAAGAATACTTTGAACTAATTTATCCATTAGTTAACTAAAACATATTCCATCTTATTAATCTAATTTCTAGGAAAAATATATTTACTTGAAATTAAACTAAGTGATACGTAAATGAGTCTAATGACTTGGAACTAAGTGATCAGTAAATGAGTCTGATGACTCAGGCGCTTGGAGACTTCGTCTCCGGGTAAGGCGCATAGACCAGTTTGTCAGACCCTCGTAGGTCATATATAGCCCATTACTCCATTAGCCCTTAATGAGGGTCACAAATAAGTATAATTTAGGTTAGGTTTATAGTCTTCGCGACCAAATTCATAACGAATTAGCGAGGTTTATAGTCTTCGCGACTAAATAAGTATAATTTAGGAGTCCTTATTGATTCTCCGACCCACGTGTACACTTGAAGAGACCAACCCCATAAAAATGTGGAAAGTAAACAAATTTTAGCGGCCTAATATGTTAAGGTGGTACACAGCCAGAGTCAGACTTATCCATTTTCTTCATATTATATTTGAGTTCATGCATCAATTTTGGTCGCGAAGTTATAGTACATCTTACTTAGTTCGGGCGAATGTTTTTACTTAGTTACGGGCGAATGTTTTTACATAGTTAGCACGACTTATTACATCTTACATCTTGTTTTTACTTAGTTATAGTTTGTCTGTAAATTTTGGCTTTGTTGTTACTTGTACCTTTTCTTTGGGTTTTTTTTTAGGGTTGAATCTGGCTCCTATTGAGGCGATGGATATGGTTCAGTTTTCGAATGAATATTTTGCTTTGGTTAACGTCGGATTGATTTGGATTATTTGGGTTGAACACCTCTATAACAAAAAGTTAATGATTTTACCTTTAATAAAAGAAAAAAAATGATTTTACTGATAATAAAATAGTTTCATTTCAGTTTATTTTTTATATCAATGTTGAAATCAAACCAAATTTATTCCATATTCCTCCTAGTTATAACCAAAATCTCCAACATTGAATTATGAAATAGAATCTTGCATTCAACATAAGATATTGATATTATGATAATATATCCAAAAAATTGTCTTTTACCATATTGGCGTATTCGTAAGTGTCCGACAACTTTTTGAAATTTTATTTTCTCTTTGACTTGAAACTATTCTTGGTACATATGAATCTAGCAGTTATTCAAATCAATGAAATTGCTAATTGCTTTCTCAACATTCATCTATGAACTTTTTGACTCTTCAAAAAACATCATATAAAAGTTAATCTTTATAAACCAACACATACTTTATTTTTGTCTAAAATCCTACATCTTCAATCGACCCAGATGAAAACCAGCAGTAAACAAATAATCTCATTTTAATAAACCGTTAATACCAATTTTGGTTAGAATTTGACATTAATTTGAATTTTTACACAATCAAACACGTTAAAAGGGGTAAAACAAAATGAAAAAAAAAAAGATAACCTCAGTTGGGATTTGATTAAAAACAACTAAATCTGTTTACGGACTATAGAAGAGAGATTAAGAACAATGCAGTTTACGAAACAATATAATTTTGGCAGGATCTCGCCGGAGATCTAGTTTGATGACAGATCTAGGGTTGGAGATTTGTGTAGTTAGAAAGGTTCACAGAGTTATTTATGTGATAATAGATTGCTATGTTTAGTCCCAACCAGTTGTGTATAAGATGTTTCATAATTGTAAAGAATTAAAATAGGGTAATTATTGAAAATGTTTTTAGACACAACTAAAAAATAAGCAAACAATTTGAGAAAAATAAGCAAAATATAAGTAATATACAAGCAAAACATAAGTAAAATAAAAGAAAAACCTATGAAAAATACAGAAAAACAAATTAATTTTTGTAAATTGAGAGTCTCGATTATGTAAATTTTAGAGAGTGCCTTCGTAATCTCTTCAAAATTTTAGAGAGCTTTTGATCCCTACATGGATTTGTGTCGAAAACGTTTATTGACTGGTTTAAATTATTGACTAGAAAACTTTATGTAATAATTAAAACTTAATTAAAGTAAATAAACTAACAGTCAGATCAACTCGGGTGCCTCCTACAACAGACGTTTGAAATATGGCCCCTTTAACCCCAATCGTGCGGCTGGTTTGGACAAAACAACCGGCTCGATCGCAAGTTGTAACATCCTGTCTTATTGTATACATCCGTCTACATTGTCTCGTTATGATGAGAACTCAGCCTTGGTACTGGAATTGATCTTTCGGACATTTTTTCCAGTTCTTGTGCCAGACTTGCCATCCATATGTTACATCTTCTTCTTTGCTCACCGTATATGGCATGTCCGTTGGTGCTTCCCGTATCATTATTTTACAAAACAAGAGAAACTAATTTCCCCCCCCCACCCCGTCAAATATAACACATGCATAATTAGATAGTTTTTGAGAAGTGGATGGCGGAAGGCTATTTGATCTTCTCGCCTAATGCAGTCGATGAGATCCCCGTCGGGACTCTGAAACATTTCAGAGTCGGAAAACAATTAAACCAATGCGCATCTTTAAATGCAAACAGAAAAGGGAAAAACAAACAAAAAAGAGAATCTCGATCGGTTATGTACCTGAATGGTCAAGGTTGGGATGACTGACACTCCTCCTAGTCGAACGATCACTAGAAGCAGCATCAATGAAAAGCCCTCCATTCTTTTTTATCAAAATGCCTCTCACACTCTAGCTAGCACTCCCCTGAGAAAACATATAAATCATGAATTTTAACGGAAGAAAATATATATGGTGTTAACATTATTTTGTTATCAAATGTAGTATAGAGCATTAATTTAGCTTCATTGTATGGACATCCATATATAGAAGCCTGCGTACCAACTGAAACAACTTGTTAGTGGACTCTCTCGGGTAAAATAATTCCATGCAATGCTTATTAGTTTTGTAATGTTTATTTTATTTTGAAAAGTTTTATAATTAATTAATGTTTATTAGAACACTCTTACAATGTAAAAAAAAAAAAAAAAAAAAGTCTACTTACGTATCAATAATTGGTCACTACCTTTCTTTACGTTGATCATGTATAATGTATTGGGAACTTTGTTAGATCCAATGATTTTAAGAAAACTATATAGTGCTTAGCTAGTTAGCTTACAATGTGGCAAGCAAACTGTCATAGGTACGCGATTATGGTAGTTAAAGAAATAGTACTTTCATAATTTTGTAATGCTAATGAAAGCGGTTATAGTTTTACCTTTTGGGTAAAATAAAAGCTGTTATAGGTTTTTTACTTTTATTTTTAAGCCTTTATAGTTGCCAAGAAGAGTTAATATATGTAACTGCATATAAAACTATGCACCAAGCCCCCAATGGCCAATGGTAATTTGTCGCTTTACCACCACTCCTTTAATTTTATTATAGTAAAATGTCTATATATTAATATAATCGAGATTGTAAAAACTTTATTAAATTATAGATTTATTAATTTATTGATAAATTGATAAATTTTAGTTTATAGAGAATTTTTTTAATTTGGTAATTTTTAAAAAAATATCTATATAAAATTAATTTTTAATCGTTATTATCAGTATATACTTTAGAATCAATCACAAGAAAAACAAAAACTATCAGGTTCTGAATAAAACATCAAAAGTTTACGATATAGTACAAATATAAGAAATGAACTCTCTAAACAAAATTAATGTAAATTTTAAAAAAGAAAACAACAACATAAAACTCATATTTCACTATATGTATTTTTTACATTATTAATTTATAGTCTTGTTATAACCATATATTTTATATGGGTAATATTAATATTATATTATATCCAACTTGAGAAATATTAATTATTTAATTTATGGAGCTTTTATTGTACTAAGCTAGCCTTTTGCCTTACGAACCTTAATACATATATATATATACATACTTCCACGTTTTGACCAAAAAAGAAAAGAAAAAATAACTTTCATGCACGTAAATGTAATGTGCGTATATGCATCATTCTTTAAAACGAAAAAAAATAGAAATACCCACCCAAAAAGAGAAAATAAAGAGTTGACATATATACTGAGATTATCATATACAGTATAATCTATTTTGTTGTGTAAGTATACTATTGAAGTATCATATACCGACCACAAAAGATTATGTTAGATAGTACATCCTTTTGTATAATGAACTAATCCTTAAAAAATAATGCTTTTCTTGGGTAATATGCCCATAATGGTTATAAGTCTCACGCGACTTGGTTGTAACAATGAAGGGTAACAAGGGTGTTTATATATAAGATGTAATAAGTCGTGCTCGCCAACCTATAGCGTAAACTCGTTTTTCATAAAGTATTACCACTCATGGGCTAATCAAATCCATATATTTTCGGAGACACCCAAGTCTGTCTCACCATTAAGATGTGGAAGGCTAAATTAATTATTCATATTATTTTATTTTATTACATAAATATTAATCAATAAATATACACAAATGTAATGTGAAAAGTTCGGAGTTCGTGAATGGGTGTCGCCCTTACCCTTAACATAGCATCCTCAAAGCTGTTTTATGATATCTGGACAACGTTTATGGAAAGCTGCCTATATGTGCAACATGAAAATTACATTCCCTGAAAGTTCTAGCCACTTTAAGATTTCATAATAGAAGGAAGTCATCCCGATTTCCATGTGAGATGAGCTGCAATCGTATGTTCTGGTTCTCTATAGTAAAAATGTGTTCCAAATTCAGAATTGGCCGACTTTCTTGGCGCGGTAATATTTGGGGTCACTTTCTCATATTGTGAGATTTTGAAGTGGCTGAAACTCATTTTCGGATAGTGCAATTTCAATGTCACGCATATAAACGGGAAAATAGCCTGATCCCACAATATATGAGTAGAAATATTAAGTCATACTTTTTTCTTCTTTTTTTTGACCTCTATTAAGTCATACTTTTGGCAATATAATCAGAAGATAAAATTGATACGAAAAACAGTTATGGTGTCCAAAATCATAACCTTTTCTGCCATTTATTTATTTTAAGCCACCAACCAATAATTAAATTTTAAAATAATGATTTCTAATTTTTATTTCATATTATCTATCATCATTAACTTTTTTTGGGGGGGGAGGGGGGGTAGAGGTAAAATCATTAACTTTTTGTGCCACAATAGTAATCAAGTCAGGTGTTGATTCAATCTTTTTTTTCTACGTATACTTAAATTTGACACACTAGCTCTGACATTATCTTGCATCGAGATATTGAAACTTCCTTGGCACACTCATTGCAATTTTTTCAAGCAGGTAGCACATATCTTATCAAGAAAATGCCAAGTCTTGCTTGTTCAAATCACCGTTAACACATAGCTATATTCAGCAGTATCAATGAACGGGAATAAAAAAAAAAAAAAAAAATGAAAACAAAACTAATTTTTGGGTTTGGATTCTATAAGACACAAATGAAAATACAAAACTGATTTGGTCTTGGACTCAAAGATTGAAACAGGCCCAACACTGAAGCCCACACCGAAGTTCACTGAACAGAAAAAGACAAACAACACACCATCGTCGAAGCAGAGTATCAATGGTGACATTGTTCGTGAATCTTCATCTGAGGATGACTCATCCAAGACAGCTGGAGGATAATATATCTTCTCAGTATTCTAGACTGTTCCAAAAGTGTAGTCTATATAAGACAATTGTATATGACTGTTTATTATTATCAAAAGAAAGAGTTTTTTACCAAAACAGTCCAAAGTTCTCTCATCTCTTTCATGGTATCAGAGCTTTTGTAAACCTTAACAGGTGAAACAATGGCTGCCACATTTCCTTTCCCAGACAATGTCCATGTCACCAGCTCTGTCACTTTGAAGCTGACTGACTCAAACTACCTCTTGTGGAAGACACAATTTGAGTCTCTGTTATCAAGTCAAAAACTCATCGGTTTTGTCAATGGTGTCGTCAATGCACCACCTCAGACTCGCCTCGTCGTCAATGGTGAAGTCTCCAGTGAAGTCCCGAACCCTCAATATGAGTCATGGTTCTGTACCGATCAACTTGTTCATTCGTGGCTGTTCGGTACTCTGTCTGAGGAAGTCCTCGGTCATGTTCACAACCTCCAAACTTCGCGTGAGATATGGTTGTCTCTCGCATAGAACTTCAACAAGAGCAGCGTTGCCAGAGAATTTGCTCTTCGTCGAAGCCTGCAACTTCTGTCCAAGAGAGACAAGACGCTATCAACCTACTGTCGTGAGTTTAAGGCGATCTGCGATTCCTTGAGCTCTATTGGGAAACCTGTTGATGAATCGATGAAGATCTTTGGTTTTCTCAATGGACTAGGCAGAGATTACGATCCTATCATGACAGTTATCCAAAGCTCCTTGAGCAAGCTCCCAGCTCCAACGTTCAACGATGTGATTGCAGAGGTTCAAGGCTTTGATAGCAAGTTGCAGTCGTATGAGGACATCTCATCACCATCTCCACATCTCGCCTTCAACACTGAGAAAACGAACCCGTGTGCTCCACAGTACCAACCAAACAATCGCGGGAGAGGTCGTTTCGGTCAGAACAAAGGCAGAGGTGGTTATTCGTCTAGAGGTCGAGGCTTTCCACAGCATCAGTCCTCCTCTTCATCTCAAGGAGAGAGACCAGTCTGCCAAATCTGTGGTCGTATCGGTCACACAGCTATCAAATGTTACAACTGTTTCGACAACAACTACCAGAGTGAAGTTACAGCTCAAGCCTTCTCGTCTCTGCGTGTTTCTGATGACAGTGGAAGAGAGTGGCACCCTAACTCTGGAGCTTCCGCACATGTCATCTCTTCCACCACTGGTCTCCAAGATGCTACGGTCTATGAAGGTAATGATGATGTGATGGTAGGAGATGGAGCTTATCTACCTATCACACATGTTGGTTCCACCACCATCTCCTCTGCTAAAGGTATCATTCCTCTTCATGAAGTGTTAGTATGCCCTGATATGAAAAAATCTCTCTTATATGTGTCAAAGTTGTGTGATGATTACCCGTGCGGTGTTTTCTTTGACTCTAAATATGTCTATGTGATTGACTTAACCACTCAGAGAGTGGTGTCCAAGGGTCCTCGTAGAGCAGGGCTCTATGTGCTGGAGAAGCAAGAGATTGTGGCTCTTTATTCAAATCGTCAGTGTGCAACAACAGCAGATGTTTGGCATCACAGACTTGGTCACGCAAGCTCAAAGATTCTGCAGCAACTTCAAAGCAGCAAGGCAATACAAGTAAATAAGAGCAGCACTTCCCCAGATTGTGAGGCTTGCCAGATGGGAAAAGTTATAGATTACCATTTTTAGATTCTGATTCTCGTGTGTTACACCCCTTAGATCGAATTCATTGTGATCTCTGGGGTCCCTCACCAGTTGTATCGAACCAAGGATTCAAATATTATGCAATATTTATTGATGACTTCTCCAGATACTCTTGGTTCTATCCTTTGCATCACAAATCAGAATTTGCTTCAGTCTTCATTGCGTTTCAAACAATGGTGGAAAACAAACTTAACAGTAAGATCAAGGTTTTTCAAAGTGATGGAGGTGGTGAATTTACTAGTAACAGGCTGAAAACTCATTTTGCTGCTCACGGGATTCATCACAGGATCTCCTGCCCTTATACTCCGCAGCAGAACGGCTTGGCAGAACGTAAGCATTGTCACCTTGTTGAACTTGGGTTGTCGATGTTGTTTCAGAGTCATGCTCCGCTAAAATACTGGGTTGAGTATATCTCCACTGCAAACTACATCAGTAATATGCTGCCATCGTCTGTTCTTAATGGCGTAAGTCCCACAGAGATCCTGTTTGGAGCAAAGCCGGATTACTCCTCTCTTCGTGCCTTTGGTTCAGCGTGCTACCCGTGTCTCAGGCCACAAACAACACACAAATTTGATCCTCGTTCGCTGCAGTGTGTGTTTCTTGGTTTCAATAGCAACTACAAAGGATACCGATGCTTGTTTCCTCCCACTGGCAAGGTATATATATCAAGGCACGTTATATTTGATGAGAATGTTTTCCCATTTAAAGAGAAGTATCAACACTTGGTTCCAGCTTACCCAACACCTCTTCTCCAAGCGTGGCAACATAAAGAAAACACAATTCCCTTGGCTGAAGATTTGAGTCAGGTTCAGATTCTATCAAAACCACTAATCACACCTGAAGCAGAGGAACCTCAGGCTACTGCACCAGTCTTGAATAATGAAGCAGGAACAGAGGAAAGTGAAGCAGACACTGAGCAAGAAGATGAACAGCTTGTTGAAAATTTAGTTCCTGCAACAAACACTCACACAATGACCACTCGACTCAAAGATGGGATACAGAAACCGAATCCAAGGTACATTTTGCTTGCCTCCTTACTCACTGGTGAAGAACCAAAGTCTATTGTTGCTGCTATGAATCACCCTGGCTGGAATGATGCGGTTATAGAAGAAGTACGACGTATATATCTTCTCAGGACATGGCACTTGGTTAAACCTACTGTTGACATGAACATTCTCAGTTCAAAATGGGTCTTTAAGACCAAGTTCAATCTAGATGGAACTGTTGATAAGCTTAAAGCTCGCTTAGTTGCCAAAAGTTTTAATCAGGAGGAAGGAGTTGACTATTTTGAAACGTTCAGTCCTGTTGTCCGCACAGCCACAATCAGGCTTGTTCTTGATGTTGCAACTGCAAAAAATTAGCCCCTAAAACAGCTGGACGTGTCTAACGCCTTTCTCTATGGTGAACTTCAAGAACCTGTATACATGTACCAACCTGCAGGGTTTGAAGATCCAGAAAAACCAGACTATGTTTGCTGTCTCACTAAAGCTCTTTACGGCCTAAAACAGGCTCCTCGCGCATGGTTTGACACTTTCACCAACTTCATCATTGATTTTGGCTTTGTTTGTAGTACAGCAGATCAATCCTTGTTTGTATGTCATCACGGAGGAAGAACTCTAGTCCTGCTACTCTATGATGATGACATACTCTTAACTGGAAATGATCAAGAACTTCTGGATGACCTGCTTACAACTCTCAACAATCGTTTTGCAATGAAGGATCTTGGTCGACCTCGTTACTTCTTGGGAATAGAGATCGAGACTAACAACAATGGATTATTTCTTCACCAGACGACATATGCTAGAGATATCCTTCATCAGGCAGGAATGAGCGAGTGCAATCCTATGCCTACTCCACTACCAGAACAGTTGGACAAACTGAGCTCCGAGCCATTCTCAGAGCCAACATATTTCAGAAGCCTTGCTGGGAAGCTGCAATATCTGACTATCACACGACCGGATATACAGTTCGCTGTCAACTTTATTTGCCAACGAATGCACGCTCCAACAATTTTAGACTTTGGATTACTGAAACGAATTCTTCGCTATGTAAAAGGTACAATGGAGATGGGGATGCCAATCAAGAGAAACACTGATCTCTCGATCTCTGCCTTCTGCGACAGTGATCATAGTGGTTGCAAGCTGACAAGACGGTCCACAACAGGGTTCTGTGTTTTACTCGGTTCAAATCTGATTTCTTGGTCTGCAAAGCGTCAGCCAACAATCTCTCACTCCTCAACCGAAGTAGAGTACAAAGCTCTCACCTATACAGCACGAGAGATAACCTGGATATCCTATCTCCTACGTGACATTGGTGTCTCACAATTTCAACCTACTCAAGTATATTGTGACAATCTCTCAGCCGTCTACCTCTCCACGAATCCAGCTCTTCACAATCGTACAAAACACTTCGACAGAGATTATCATTACATCAGGGAGCAAGTGGCATTGGGACTCATCGAAACACACCACATCTCTGCAGAAGAACAGCTAGCCGATATATTCACAAAGTCATTGTCTCGCAAGCCGTTCTTTGAATTACGCTTCAATCTTGGTGTGTCTGTCTCACCCACTCCAAGATTGCGGGAGAGTGTAAGACACAAAGGAAAACACAAAAGTGATTTGGTCTTGGACTCAAAGATTGAAACAGGCCCAACACTGAAGCCCACACCGAAGTCCACTGAACAGAAGAAGACAAACAACACACCATCGTCGAAGCAGAGTATCAATGGTGACATTGTTCGTGAATCTTCACCTGAGGATGACTCATCCAAGACAGCTGGAGGATAATATATCTTCTCAGTATTGTAGATTGTTCCAAAAGTGTAGTCTATATAAAACAATTGTATATGACTGTTTGTTATTATCAAAAGAAAGAGTTTTTTACCAAAACAGTCCAAAGTTCTCTCATCTCTTTCAGATCCCCTGCTTAAAAGCCCGAATCATTTACCAAAGTTCATTATCAAATGGAGGATAACACGTGTTACCCGAGACGCCAGAAGATGAGAGATCTCAGAAAGTGAAAACGACATAGCTTACAAAGATGAGAGGTGCTCGAGAGATTGGCGAGCTCCTGAGAACTCGGGAAGTCGAAGTGCATAAGACAGAGGACAAACTCTAAATTGATAGCATGTTCTAGTATAAATATTGAGCATTGTATACCAAAAATCCATTCTCCTTCATATCCAAAGCCTAATACAACATACTTGATTACTTTCTTTAGCAAGTTTTTGTTTTCTTTCGAGTTTTTTTTTTCCGAGTAATTCAAGTATTTGTTATTTTTAAGATATCTAATATTTTTTCAACTAATTAAAACATCGAGTGTGGGATACGAGACCCACACTATTCTTCCTCAACAGCCAACACTCAAGTAATTAAGTAACATTTCATGCCTCTGTTTTTACATATGGCGTAAGAGGAACAATGTCGTCCACAACAATCACATTGTCCCTCGTTCAACTATCTTCAAAAATATTACATGATTCTTTAATCTAAGTTTCTATGGAACTCTTTTTATTAAACAACGTATCACGTTTAGATCACAATGATATAGATATTTACTTGTATAATTGCCGGTTTGACCGAATCAGACGATCAAGGGTCGATTTTACTATATAAAATTGATACGAAAATTAGTGATGGTGTCCAAAATCAAAATGAAACTAATATTTATATTTTAAAATAATGATCTTCTAATTTCTTTCTTACATTATAACTTTGACTAAATATTTCCATCTTTATCTTCATCATCAAGAATATATGATATATTTTGCTAGTGAGAGGTTTATAAAAAGAGTTTTAATGAAATCCATCATTGTAATGCTACTTACATATGATTAAGAATACGATTTTTTTTTTGGCAAACGATTAAGAATACGTTTAAGATATACAGATATCAAGAGAAAATATATATTATAATAATTTTTTTTATTTATTTTATTGCATTTATTTTCAAAATAAGATATAAGTCCAATAACTTATAGAAAATAAATGCAACTTTTGAGAAAGAGGAGATATATAAGTTTCTACTACTTTTGGCAACAATATTCGAGGACATGTAATACAACGAGAACCACACTCTCCACTTTTAAATCCAGCTTGAATACAATAGTTCTTACATCATACCCGTCACACCGAGTATCACAATGGTCAAATAAACATTGATCCCTGCATCTATACAAGTCAGAAGATGGAAAACATAATCGAGATAAACATGTATTAATCTTATATAACATTTCAATAAAAAGATAGTTATATAATACAGTAGAACCTCTATAAATTAATACTCATTAAATTAATAATCTTTATAAATTAATAAATTTTTCGGTCCCAAGTTGAGATTAGTGTAATTTTGGATATTATTTGATAATATAATAAGATAATAATGTTTTTAAAAATCCTTTGTTAATATATGGTCCCATCAATAACATAAATTAATAATTATACAAAATTATCTAAATATATGTATGTATATACACATTAATTTTTATTAAAATTCATTTTTAATATTTTACTATTTTAATCTTTAAGTGTTATTTTTAAAACATGATAATTGTTATTTTCCTTGTAATTAATTTTATAAAAATATTAGTTATAATGATTATTTTTAAAAAAAAACTTTTTAACAAATTAGAAAAAATCTCTCTATAAATTAATAGATTTCCGTGGTCCCGACATTATTAATTTATAGAGGTTTTACTGTATGTCTATATAATAGAATTTTAACGAAAATTTTTAATGGATCATAACAAAACATGGTTATTACAATATATATATATATATATACATATATATATATATATATTTAAGTACAGCTTATGAAGTGATCACAACTAATTTTCAAAATAAATAAATTAAATTTTAAATATACCTAAAGCCAAAACGTTGTGTCTAGACAACGAACCTGCAAATATTATTACAAAGAAACAAGTCACCAAAGTTTTTGTACTATCCATTTTCTTTTGTGAATTCTATTGAGGTATTCAAATGTTTTTTTTCCGGATCTTAGAGATTGATTCTATTTATATAAATTTTGGTCTTTATTTTCTTTTAATTGATTTCCCATCTTTTTGTCTGATAATTTTTTTAGAAAAAATTATATAAATCTATGAATATGTAAAAATTTACAGTTAATGATCATAAATGAAAACTTAAAATTTTAAAAAGTGTCTGACACTTGTGAATATATGGTTAAAAACAATTTGTTAGATACGTTATCATTATGATAAATCAGCATCTTAGTTAAATATTAAATTTTTATTTCATAATTCATCGATGTTGAAATTTTTTGTTTATAATAAGGTATTAGCAGTATTTTTTTTTCAAAACTAATATCTAAAAAAGAAATTGGAAGGAAATTTACATCTGTAGAATCATTAACTTATATTTTTGATAAAGATAAAATCATGAATTATTATGCTACTTATGTATCATTAATAATACATTTTAATGATAATATAGATTTTTTTAAAATGTACTCATTGCAATAATTAGTTTTATGATATCATTGCATTTATTTGTAAACACAAGATACAAATTGAGTCCATGACTTGGAGAACCGAGAACTTTTGAGAGAGAAAATGTATAAAAGTTTGTATTACTTTTGGTAACAACATCTTTTAGGCTCTTTAGGAGAAGTCAGCCAGGTAACATTCAGTAATGCACTCAAACCATTCGTATTTAGGCGTACACAAAGTATTGCAATTGTTAAATGAGAAGTTATTTTTGCTCTTTGCATCTACACAACGGTCACACAAAAATATATCGAACAATATCGATGTAAACATGTGTGTACCTAGATCTTGTACTAAAATATGTTACATACCAATACCAGTAACAGACTATTATATCATAAACTCCAAATACTAAACATACTCTTAAAAACTATTCATTCTGATTTTATTATTTGTCGTTGCAGAGTTAAATTTATGTTTTTTAATAGTTATCGTATTAGTTTTTCAATGCAAATGTTAAGCAAAAATTCAAATTTTATCCAGTTATTTTAATGTTTTGACCAATAAAAATATTAGCAAGTATGTTTAAAGAATAAAATAGAAAATTTAATGATTCTTAAAAAAGAACTCATGAGAAACTTTCAAGAACCTCTCCTGTCCACACTAATTTGTCATTTAAACATTTAAATAATAAATTTTAATTAGATAACATGATTTTATTAAAGTATTAAATTAATGTGAAAATCCCATTTTTAGAGATCTCCGGATGGTGATGTTGGCCGTGTTCGTTTTCTTGTCGCTGGATCCAGCGACAGCGACCAGCGACAGATTTCAGCGATAGCATAAGTTGTTCGTTTGTCTGTCGCCAGCGACTGTAGCGATTGTCGCTAGAAACTGTCGCTAAATTGTTCGTTTGCCTGTTGCTGCGACTAAATACCATATATTTTTAAAAAAAATTAATAAAACTTAATTTTTGATAATTTTTTTTTTTTAAATACATATAGCCATGAAAATGAATTAAAAACCTATTTACATATTTTTAAATAATTAATTTGAATTTTATTTTTAATTTATTCATTTTAATATTGTTAAATTTAATTTGTTTATAACTGATTTTTTTAGAATTTTATTTAAATATATTCAAATTAATTTTTTATTTTATTTACTTAGATTTAGTTTAATTTTAATAACTATACCTAGTTATATTTTTATTTAATTAATTTTAATTTTTATCATATTTAATTTATCAATTTTTTTTTTTTTTTTGCTTGGTCGCTATGTTGTTCGTTTGCCTATCGCTGGATCCAGCGACTAGTTTCTGCGACTGATCGTTGGCGACAGTCGCTGAAAATTTTAGCGACTGAAAATTACGGTCGCTGATCGCTGACGACAATCGCTGCGACTAGTCGCTAATTAGCGACAGGTAAACGAACAACTTTCTGTCGATGTCGCTCGTTTCTGTCGCTGGCGACAGGCAAACGAACATGCCCTCTAACAAAGTTCTCAATACATGTCCAATGTAAACAAAGTTTAGTGACCAATTATTGATGTGTTGATTTTCCTCATCGGTGAGAATGCAAGGGCATCTCTATGATAGAGACTCTATCCATAGATCTTAGTATAAGTTTCTTAAAAATAAACTCATACAAATATTATTATTTAGTTTGATGAGTTTCTTGAATAGTGCAATAACTCTCTCCAGAATTTCTAAACTCTCTTATTTAAGAAACTCATAATTTTTTATTAATACGCTTTTCTCTCTCTCTAATATAAGAAACTTATGTTAATAAATTTCAATGGAGATGACCTAAGTAAAAAGTATCTAATTAATAAAATATCATTATTTTTATTATCATTTTATTATTCAATTAATTGAGTTACACCAATTGAATTAAATACTTGTAAAATACTGTATGAAAACTTCCAATAGGGGTGTTTTTATTAGTTTTTTTTTTACTTTGTAAAAGTGTGTTCTAATAAACATTATAAAACTTATCAAAATAAAATAAAATAAAATAAACATTAAAACTAATAAGCATTGCATTGATATATTACTTTGCCCGAGAGTTCCGAGATAAAAGCATGGATAAAGACTTATCATCCACTAATCCCAAGTGGTTGAAGTTGTTTCCCAGGTTTCTATATATGGGATGCCCAAAATGAATGTTGATGAATTGATGTCTTTATAATCGATATTTAGATGATACGTATAGTATGTATATCTCTTGTCAAAAAAAATGTATAGTATGTATATATATAGATGATACGTATAGTATGTATATATCTTGTCAAAAAAACCGTTATAATTAGTCATCTACATTATTCAACTTCTACATATCCTCATTTGTTAACTCGTCGTTGATAATTATAACGGCTTTTAATTTACCAAAAAAAAAAGAAGTTATAACCGCTGTATATATAACCGTTACATCTACTCAACTATATATTTTGTTGTATTGCATGCTCGCAATATTCTAAGTTATTCCGTAACAGTACTTACAAATTAGTTTTCTTAACATCAATGGATTTAACAAAGTTCCCAATACATGTCCAATGTAAAGAAAGTTTAGTGACCAATTATTGATGCGTTAGTAGTGTTTTTTCTTTTAATTTTGTAAAACTTGTAAAAATAAAATAAAATAACATTACGTACAAATTTAAACAATAAGCATACCTTTTACCGGAAAAGTTATTTCTTTTACCGAAAAAAACGATAAGCATATTACATGGATGATGGATCTATTATTTTGCCTAAGAGAGAGAGAGAGATAAAAGCATGCATAAATACATCATTTTCCACTAATCCAAAGTGGTTGGAGTTTGGTTCGCATGCAGGTTTCTATTTTTGGACGTTCCAAATTAATGTAGATGAAAGAGACTATTTTTTATTTAGATAAACATATCTTTGGCATACACCTACAAGACTACCATAGTCTGCTTACAAGAAACTTAGGCTTAATCATGATCGTGTGTTTATTAATCAGTCTGTCTATTTTCATTAAAGATGAAAGTTTTACAAAAGCTTCTTAATACAAAAGTCACCCCCCTTGCCAAAAAAAATTATAAAAACAAGGCAGGAACTCGTAAAGAACAGAAACATCTTTTAGCCAAAGGACCTTGAACTTTTCCCTCCTTATCTTCACCAAGGTTGCGTCGCTGATTTGTTAATCAAGTCCCTCGATCAGAGTCGGCCCAAAGGCCAAGCCTATGAAGCATGATCCAGTGGAGCGTTTGTCGTCACTTCTGCTGCTTTTAATCATCGGTGGACTCCTAACTCCACTAGGAGGAGTGTCACTCCGACCTTGATAATCCCTGTATACATAAACGAGACTGATATTATTGTTTTTTCCTTTTCTGTTTGTAGTATACGTATGCATGTTTTTTTACTACGTATCCCGACTATGTTTTTACACTACGTATTTTAACACAAATTAATCATATTTTTGTTATTTTTCTATTGTTTTGTAAAATAATATACAGGAAACACCAACGGACATGCCATATACGGTGAAAAAAGAATACGATGTAACATATGGCAAGTCTCGCACAAGAACGGGACAAAATGTCCCGACGGATCCATTCCAGCCGCACGATTGTGATTGAAGGGGACATATCTCAAACGTCTTTTGTAGGAGGCACTCAAGTTGATCTGACTGTTAGGATATGGAAGGTTAGTTTATTTACTTTAATTTAGTTCTTATTATTACAAAATTGTTTTCTAGTCAATAATTTAAACCAGTCAATAAACGTTTTCTACACAAATGCATGTAGGGATCAAAAGCTCTCTAAAATATTGAAGAGATTACGAAGGCACTCTCTAAATTTACATAACCTAGACTCTCATTTTTTTAAAATATTAATGTTTTTTGTATTTTCTTAGGTTTTTCTTTTATTTTACTTATGTTTTGCTTATATATTACTTATATTTTGCTTATTTTTTCCAAATTGTTTGCTTATTTTTTAATTGTGTCTAAAAATATTTTCATTTATTACCCTATTTAAATTGTTTACAATTATGAAACATCTTACAACTCATGGGCTAATCAAATCCATATACTTTCGGAGACACCCAAGTCCATCTCATCATTAAGATGTGGAATCTAGATTCGTTATTCATATGGTGAATGGGCGTCGTTAAATGTACTACAAAAATTTTGGAGGTAAGAGAAAATTAAAAATTTTGAATTAATAATTTTATTATAATAGTTAATTTTGTTAAAATATTGCATACTTTTAAAACAAAATAAATATTGAAGATGATTTCTTTAGCTTGATTTCCTCATTGGGTTATTAAAATTAGTGTTGTTGAATCTGCATCGATAATTATTTTTTACAGCCACCAAAATTTTATTATACATATCACATACGTAACTGAAAATTGAAAATAATAAAAAGAGAAAGAAGAAGGAAGAAATACATTAAAAAAAAAAATTGAACAAAATATAAGATAGATCTAACAAAATATATAATCACACTATTACTATGAGTTTTGAACCTATGCAAGAACATAAATAAAACAAAGAAAATATTTAGAATTTGAGATATGGTAGATGATGAAGTGTGAATAGTTATTTATAGGATTTCAAGGGATGAAAGTTACATTTCTAAAATATTTTATTGTACATATGTAATTGAAAATTAAAAATAATAAGAAGACTAAGAAGGAAGGAAAAATTACATTAAAAGCAAAGAAATAAAATTGAACAAAATATAAGATAAATTTAGCAAAATATATAATCACACTCTTACCATGAGTTTTGATCAACTCATGCAAGAACATAAACAAAACAAAGAAAATATTTAGAATTTAACATATGGTGGATGATGATGTGAGAATAGTTATTTATTGGATTTCAAGGGATAGAAGTTACATTTATAAAATGTTATATTATACATATGTAATTGAAAATTAAAAATAATAAAAAGACAAAGAAAGAAGGAAAAAATAAAAAGAAACAAAATTAAACAAAATGTAAAAATCTAACAACATATATAATCACAGAATTTGAGATATCTAACAAAATATATAATCATAGAATTTGAGATATGGTGGATGTTGATTTGAGAATGGTTATTTATAGGATTTCAAGGAAGGGATGGAAATTACATTTCTAAAATAATTTAATTAGAGGAGTTACAATTATAATTTATAGTGTGTTTGAATGAAAAATAGCCAATTTATAATTTATGTAATTTCAGTTGCAATTTAGTAATAAAATGTGGATTTAAAGTATAGATTAGTGTACATTATTACATTTTATATGATTAGTGTAGAAATTAAATGCTAAATGGGCCGATAAGGAGAGAGTGAAACTTTATATGATTTGAAAAATTAAATACAACTCTATTTGGACGAAAAAAAAAAGTTTTGATGAAGTCCATCATTGTAGTGCTACTTACGTTTATGATATACAGATTTTAAGAGAAAATATATATTATAATAAATTGTTTTCTTATTTCATTGCATTTTTTTTTTAAAATAAGATACAAGTCCAATAACTTAGAGAAAATAAATGCAATTCTAGGATCGTCAATTTTGAGAAAGAAGAGATATATAAGTTTCTACTATTTTTGGCAACAACATTTCACAGGACATAACAAACAACGAGAACCACACTCTCCAGTTTTAAATCCAGCTTTAATACAATAGTTCTTACATTCAACATATCCTTCACACTGAGTATCACAATGGTCAAAGAAATCATTGATCCCTGCATCTATACAAGTCCACATGTATATCAAACATAATTGAGATAAATATGTATTAATCTTATATAACATTTCAATAAAAAGATAGTTATATAATATGTCTATATAATAGAAAATTTTAAATAGATGTCATAACAAAACATGGTCACTACAATATATATATAACTTATGAAGTGATCACTACTAATTTTCAAAATAACTAAATCAAACTTTAATATACCTGAAGTCAAAACGTTGTGGCTAGACAACGAAACTGTAAGTATTATTACAAGGAAACAAGTCACCAAAGTTTTTGTACTACCCATTTTCTTCTGTAAAGTCTATTGAGGTATTCAATTGTTTTTGTTTTTCCGATCTTAGAGATTGACTCTATTTATTTAAATTTTTGTCTTTATTTTCTTTTGATTGATTTTCCATCTTTTTTTGCCTGATGTTTTTTTAGGAAAAAAATATATAAATCAATGAATATGTAAATATTTACAGTTAATGATCATAAACTAAAACTTAAAATTTTAAAAAGTGTCTGACACTTGTGAATATATGGTTAAAGAGAGTTTGTTGGATACATTATCATTATGGTAAATTAAATCAGCATCTTAGTTAAATATTAAATTTTGATCTCATAATTCATCAATGTTGAAAATTTTTGTTTATAATTAGGTATTACCAGTATTTTTTTTTCTTTCAAAACTGATATCTAAAAAAAGAAATTGGAAGGAAATTTACATCTGTAGAAACATTAACTTCTTCTTTTTTGTTAAAGATAAAATCATTAATTATTATGCTATTTATGTATCATTAATAATACATTTTAATGATAATAAAGATTTTTTAAAAAATGTACTCATTGCAATAATTAGTTTTATGATATCATTACATTTATTTGTAAACACAAGATACAAATTGAGTCCATGACTTGGAGAACCGAGAACTTTTTAGAGAGGAAATGTATAAAAGTTTGTATTACTTTTGGTAACAACATCTTTTAGGCTTTTTAGGAGAAGGAGTACATTCTCCACCATTGTTAAAGTCAGCCAGGTAACATTCAGTCATGCACTCAAACCATCCGTATTTAGACGTACACAAAGTATTGCAATTGTCAAATGAGAATTTATTTTTGCTCTTTGCATCTACACAACGGTCACACAAAAATATATCGAACAAAATCGATATACATATGTGTTTGTCCCTAGATCTTGTACTAACATAAGTTACATACCAATACCAGTAACAGACAATTATATCATAAACTCCAAATACTAAACATTTCCTTAAAAATTACTTTCTCCATTTTTTTTATTACTTATCTTGTAAAGTTAAATTTATGTTTCATAAGTTGTCGTTTTAGATTTCCAATGCAAATATTTGGTAAAAATTCTAATTTTATCAAACTATTTTAATGTTTTGACTAATAAAAAATTAAAAAATATATTAAAAAGGATAAAATATAAAATTTAATGATTTTTTTAATTTATGTGAAACAACCTTAAACGACAAGTAGAGAAAAACGGAGGGAGTATATCATAAATGTAAAATACATAACCCAAACCTAAAAAAAATTCTAAAAGTTAATTTAACATATTGTAAATGTATAAAATATGACAAAAATGAAAATGACAAAAAATATATTTTTGAAAAGAAATATCTACAGAAGGGCATTTCTAACAATTTTTCTATTATCATTATGATCACCCTTTATGTTGAGTTCAATGCAAGATTTATTTCATAAATGAAACAAAAATTGGTTTCAAATCGAAAACAAACGAAAACAAAAATTATATATAGTAAATTAACTCTTTGTTCCATAGGTGGTTATTCCACATAAACCAAACCGAATGCGATTTTTACAAAACCAAAATACTCCTTCAAGGAAACTGAACCATATCTTAAGCCGAATAGGAGCTAAACCAAAAAAAAAAAGATCCGAAGTTTTTTGTTGAATACGTTAAAGTGGTATTGTGCACTAAGAACTTAAATAAGGAATATGATTTGTTGAACTCCATTTTGTTTTTCTTTGTTTCTTTTGATAATTTCAACAAAGTGATTCACAAACATCAACTTGATAAAGTTTTAAAGATGTATGTATGATGACTATTAATTCTTTTAAGAAACGATATATATAAACAAAAACAAAATTTTCAAAGCCATCGTACATATGTGTGTCTAATCTAAAATAAGATTGGTTGGTGATTTGTCTTATTGGTCCGACCGATTTAGGAGACCGATCTTTTCGTTAGTTTTCTCCTGAAATGATATCGCGTTCTTAATTGTCAACAATGAAATTAGATGTCACATCGACTATTTTTACGAGAGTTGCTGGTGTCGATCATTTTCGCTAAATATAACAGCAACTGTTGGATGGATTAAAAAGTGTCGATGATGCGACTGTTTTTACGGTATAGCCGGTGTACTCTCCGCAAACTTGACTCTCAAGTTACTTGTTTTTTTTTTTGAGTCTCCGATCACTGGATCAGCGATCATGAAAAGAACAGAGTCATACTCATACAAAACTCCCCTAAATATTATATTTATATGGACTACAAAAGTACATACTTTGTATGTTTCTTTTGGGTATTTTAATCATACTAGTATTTAACTACTCAAGGCTTGCCCAAGTGTCTCTCCATTATCATTATTGCAGAGATAGTTATGTGATTAGTATTCTTCTTACTTCACTTTCCCGAAATTCTCTTATATTTGGTGATAAAAAGGTTTATTATAATGACGACAAAAGAAAAAAAGGTTTATTATATAGGACAATTTTAAAGGTTCTATGGATATGATAGTCATAATATTCACACCAGAAGTAACGGGAGATGAAAGTCTTACCAAAGTTGCAAGACACAGTAATTTAACTATGAATTTTTTCCTTTAATAGTTTTTTTGCCGTCTACACACAGAATCAGGACCTGGAAACGTCAGAGAAAACTCTACCAATGTTACACATTCTTTTAAACAATAAATTACGTTCTGGAACATAAGACGGCACATTTTTATGTTCTACAAGAATAGCTTCACACGTATTAGACTAATAAAGGCTTTCGCAGCCTCCTGAGATGTTAACTCGTAGTTCTTAGAGCGAGCAAAATCTATTGCTCCCTCGATCGATTTAACGGCTGACTCATAATATGCTACGCAAGAACCATACGGTATCTTGAGCTTCGGATCCGTCGTGGTTCTTGCCAAGCCTTTCATCATCACTAGGTTAATTATTATAGCCCAAATAAAGCGTCCTTCGGAGGACAAAACCGAGAAGACCCTTCAAGTCGAAGGTGAACGTTTTAGGATAAGTGGTTAGCCAAGAAAAGCAGAAGGGGGTGTTTATTGTCGGTTGTGAGCAGAATTGGTTAAGTGATTCATTTGTGACTTTGTCACTCGGAGACAAAGATGAAGACAAAGGAATGACTGATCAAAGAAGGAGAAGAGGAAGAACTGAAAGTACGTTTCTTTTGACGCAAGGAAAAACCATTATTTTGGATGTGAAGAATAATTATGAGTAAGAGTTAGATATGTTGGAAGTGCATATTGCTTTACTAATATACATATTTTTTGGATGGCAAACGTGGTAATGTGTAACTCCTATTTGGCAAGCTGTATCTTTGGTGTGTAAGGCTAAAGAATTATGATCCAAATTGGTTTATTCTAGTCATTTGTTGCCTCAAATTAATTTCGGAAGACATATCTTTCTTTAGAAAATCCACCCTTATTGGATATGGAATCTAAAATATCCTTATAAATCTATGAAATTCTTCAACTAAATTCAAAATGGTATTTAATCCACCATTTTTCATTTGATAATGAATCAGTCAAAAAAATATCTAGATTGTTAGTTTATTTCCAACTTTAAATCAAACAAAACAAAAATTCTGATAGGATTTCAAAAGAAAAAAAAATATGTCTTTAAACCATGAACTTAATATCAAATGTTGTTGATGAAACCAAATAGACATGTGGTAAGATTTGATAACGGAGCAACTAACATTAGTTTACTCCATCGTTAACTAATCTATTATTATCAATAAAATGACATCAAACATTTTTTTTTTCTCCTAAAGAAAAGAGATAATAAATAAAGGGGTGACACCAAAAAGAAAAATTAGGACCGTGACAGAATAAATGATGAACCATAACTGTGAAGCCACGTATCTACTACTGTCCACGTCTATTCGTACAATCGCCGCAGATACTGAATGATCGTTTTAAAAAGCTCTGGTCTGGACGCTCTTTATTTCACCCTTTATCAACAACCACTTTTCTAGTGTACATGTTCACATTTTGGAGTTGCTTGCTTTGCCTCATTTTTAAAATAATAAAACATACCTTAATTCATGAAATGAAAGCAAATGAGTTTTATCAGTGGTACAGCAGGAATTAGTTCAATTATTGATTTAGATTTCATGTTACCAAAACAATTACTTAAAAAAAAAAAGAGTTTTTAAAAGTTTCGTGTAATTTTAATTTTAATATTAATACTGTATCTATGAAGTTTATGAGTGGTATATATAGGTCTCAACGTATGTCTACGTACCGCTTAGTTCGATTTAGATCTCGTGTTAATTACTAGAACACTAAATTTTAAAAAGTTGTTTAAGTCTCGTGTTAACAAGTATCAAAGTTTAGTATTGTTAATCATTTCATGATTTCGAATTAAGTATTAGAAAGCTGACACAATTGAAAAAAAAAAAAATATATTATATATAGTGAAGTAATTGGAGCTTATATATGTGAATTGTGAAGTGAACCAGTGTAGTAGTATAGCAGAGGGAGAAGAGATCTTGCGTTGAACCGTCTTATAAATGATTTGTGTTACTTGAGAGGGAGGAAAGCAACATCATTGATGAGATTTGACTCTATATTATATATTTTTTAACAAGTTTGTGGATGAGATTCAAGTTACCAATAGTACATTTGTACCAAAAGTTAAAAAAAAAAAATACATATGAGAATAAACTTTCTTATTTTGAACGTTCACATGATTAAAAATTTTAACCAGTAATATCTTATTAATCAATCACTTAGAGAATAGACAACCCAAGAAACGATTACAAGCCCCAAAAAAAACAAAATCATGAATGGTAGATTATCACTAGTTCGATTAGATTAGTTAGAAAGGTTAAGGGGTATTGTGGAAAATAAAAGTAGGTAGGGGATCAATTTGCAAATTTCATAAAAATATTTCGTTGAAAATTCAACTTGGGATGTTATTGGAGGATTCTAATTTATAAAAAAAAAGTTAAGAATTCAACAAAATTATAAAAAATAAATAAGCAAAAGATTTTTAAGGACTGTTAGAGAGTAGTATATTCTATAGTTTTGTTGATTAATATTTTAAAATCTTATGAAATGTTCTAAACAAATTATGTATCTTTGAAATACTTTTCATAATTTTATTTTTTTAAAAAAAATATCTAAAATCATGAATCAATAACATAATAATTGAATTTATTAACAATCCTCATTTTTTTGTTTTAATTGAATAACATAAATATTTTATTAGTTTTAGTAATTCTGAATAAAATCTGAATTCAATAACCCAAATTTGTTAAAATTTTAAATAACATTTTACAAATCACAAACTAGTAATATTAAATTTTAACAAAATCTTTATCTAATAACAAGAGAATATACATTATCATTTAGAAAAAGAAAATCTTTAAAACTCTATTCAAATCTCAAACAAATAACTCTCATTTACTAAAATAAAAAAAGATATAAAGAAATAGAGAACTCAAAAAAAAAAATCCCTAAAACTACCCAAAAATTAACGGAACATTCCAACTTTTTAATATTTCGATTCACTCTCTCATCATTACAATAGACAGACAGACAACATCGGAAGGGCTCTCTCGTATTCTTCTCAATCTCACGACGACCAAATCTGTCTGACCTGATAATAATAATACTCTTCTACTTGTTGACTTCGTTGCTCAGTTTCTTTTAGCGGTTGGTTCTTCTTTCTTCGTCGGATTGTTTTTGGATCAAAGAGCTTCGAATTCGAGTGTGAATCATCAAGATGGACGGCGACGGTTCCGGCAGGCTTATCGGCTCGGAGATTCATGGATTCCATACCTTACAAGGTAATAAGACTAAGACCCATCTCTTTGGTTTTATTTTATTATATGTTCTTTGGTTTATTCCAGTGAGTCTTTGTTGTTTTGGTCAAGCTGTGTGGTAGTTGAGGCTTTGTTATATTATATATATAAAAAAATGTAATTTTTATGAAATTGTATACCCTTTAATTATTGGGTTTTGGAGTTTTTTTTTATTACACTTTGTATATATTTGTTTAGATGACGTGGCCGTTTTTGTTTGCAGAGCCATTGAACTTGAATTTGTTGTTAGTTACTGTGAAATATTGAGGTTCCTTAAGTTTTTATATGTGGATTTAGTGTATGATTCATAATAAGTTTATAGTGTGCAATCTTTTTGGGAAATTATAGACTTTTGGCGTCTGTCGAATTTGAATTTGGATAATTCAGACGTTTTTTTGGAAGGAAGTGATGAAATTGTGTGTTATGCCTGGACAAGTTTACTTCTGTGTTGTAAGCACATAAGCTTAGAAACATATTATATATTGGATATACATATTGTGTTTGTACTAATCTCTTGCTTTAAGTTTTGATGTACCTTGACATATGTTCTGGTTGTGTGTTCTGCAGATCTTGATGTCCAGACAACGTTGGAGGAAGCAAAAAGCAGGTGGCTCCGGCCAAATGAGATCCATGCTATCCTCTCTAACCCTAAATATTTCACCATCAATGTCAAGCCGGTGAACTTACCCAATAGTAATCATTCTCTTCTATACCCAAAACTGACACTCAATTTGTTAAAGGATGTTTGTTCAAGTTTCCATGACTTCTTACACTGATCTTTATGTTTTCTTATTTTCTAGGTGGTAGAATTATATTGTTTGATCGTAAGATGTTGAGGAACTTCAGAAAGGATGGTCATAACTGGAAAAAGAAGAAAGACGGAAGGACAGTTAAAGAGGCTCACGAACACCTCAAAGTTAGTTTCTTTTTGTAGCTTATATATCTTCTTAAAAGGTCATATCATGAGTTTTTGTTTCCCCCAGCTAATTAATGTCCTATGACTGATGCTAGGTTGGTAACGAGGAGAGGATTCACGTATACTATGCCCATGGCGAAGATAAAACTACCTTTGTTCGAAGGTGTTACTGGTTACTGGATAAGTATGTATAGTAAGCAAAGATCACTGACTTGTCTACTATTTGTCCTTTTAGAAACTACTTGATTAGAGTCCCTTCTCTTCTATGTTTCTTCAGAAGGTGATGAAAGTAAATCATCTCTTCTTTTTATGGTAGGGCTCGAGAGAATATCGTCCTTGTACATTACCGTGATACACAGGAGGTTTGTCTTCTTTTCTACCTGTCCTCAACTCTCACTTGTGTTTCTTATGTTACAAAGTTATGGTTGGATCAGTGTGATGTATTTCTTTGCTGGCCATGTTTGGATGCTCTCTTTCTCACTTGAATAGTCACTGTCTCTGATTGGTTGAACTGATATGTTCAGGCAGCTACATCATCGGGGGAGTCAAACTCTAGTCCTATCTCTGTCTCTGATCAGACATTCCCAAATCTCGTGGCACCTGAAAACATTGATTTTAGCATTGAGAACTCACGTTATCTAGGTGAGAAACAATTTTTCAAGTGATCTCGGTTTTTCACAGTTTTTCTAGGTAGTATTGGGATCTGATGCTTGGAAACTTATGAATGCTTGCTCTGATTTCCTCATTTGGACTCTTATAACTCTTTTTTCTTTTGGTGGCTCACAGCAAGCAACAACAGTCCAGTTGTTAGAAATCATGATATTAGCCTTCATGATATCAATACGCTTGATTGGGATGAGCTGCTGATACCAACCGATCTTAACAACCAATCTGCCCCAACCGTTGGTAAGTTACACAGGATCTGAGTATGTCAGTTTGTGCAGTTAAAAGAACAATGGCATGATGTTGAAGATATATTTTTTTCTGTGATCAGATGATTTGTCATACTTCACAGAACCACTCCAAAATGCTGCAAACGGTTCTGCAGAGCCTGTGAATATGACAGTGGCTGATGAATCTCTTGATGCTTTGCTTAACAATGGTCCACAAAGTCGAGAGAGTTTTGGAAGGTGGATGAATTCATTTATCGGTGAATCTAATGACTTGCTGGAGGGTCCTTCCTTTAGCCCCATTGTTACGCATGACCAGGATCCATTAGCTCCTCAAGATTTATTTCAACCGCACTCCAACATACCTGAGCAAGTGTTTAACATAACTGATGTTTCACCTTCTTGGGCCTATTCTTCAGAGAAAACAAAGGTAAGAAGATCTCAAATCTAGAGATAGTATGTGCTATCATACGAATAAGTTGATACGTATGAAATGCAAACTGGAGAGCATAACTTTCTTACTTACTGATTCTGCAGATTCTTGTAACTGGGTTCTTGCAAAACCGTTATCAACATCTCGAAAGATCAAACCTGTTCTGCATTTGTGGTGATTCGTGTGTCCCTGCGGAATATATCCAGACGGGAGTCTACCGTTGCATCATACCTCCACACTCGCCTGGGTTGGTAAACCTCTATCTTAGTGTAGACGGCAACAAACCAATCAGTCAATGTTTCAGGTTCGAACACCGTTCAGTCCCAGTTCTTGATAAGACCATCCCTGAAGACAATCAAGAATCCAAATGGGAAGAATTTGAGTTCCAAGTCAGACTTTCTCATCTTCTGTTTACCTCTTCCAACAAACTCAACGTTCTCTCCAGCAAAGTCTCATCTACTAACCTGCGAGATGCCAAGAAACTCGCTAGCAAAACATCCCATCTCTTAAACAGTTGGGCTTATCTACTCAAGTCAATCCAAGGGAATAAGGTGTCGTTTGATCAAGCGAAAGATCATCTCTTCGAGCTTACTCTGAAGAACAGGCTTAAGGAATGGCTTATGGAGAAAGTGCTCGAAGGTCGCAACACACTTGATTATGACTCTAAAGGCCTCGGTGTGATCCACCTCTGTGCCATTCTTGGATACACTTGGTCGATCCAGCTGTTCTCGTTATCAGGTTTGTCGTTGAACTTCCGTGATAAACAAGGGTGGACTGCTCTTCATTGGGCAGCATACTACGGAAGGTAAAAATGATCTCTTTCAAAAAGTTATATGTACTTTGTTGTAAGCTATTTATTTCTGTATACTCTTTTTCCTTGGGTGTTGAAGGGAGAAGATGGTGGCTGCTCTTCTCTCTGCTGGGGCGAGACCAAATCTGGTGACAGACCCGACAAAAAATAATCTTGACGGATGCATGGCGTCTGATTTGGCACAGCAAAATGGATATGATGGTTTAGCTGCATATCTTGCTGAGAAATGTTTGGTTGCTCAGTTTAGAGACATGAAAATTGCTGGAAACATCAGTGGCAATCTGGAGGCTTGCAAGGCGGAGATGATGAACCAAGGCACTCTCCCTGAAGATGAGCAGAGTCTCAAGGACGCTCTGGCAGCATACAGAACAGCTGCAGAAGCAGCGGCTCGGATTCAGGGTGCGTTTAGGGAAAAGGCGCTGAAGGCGGCACGGTCAAGCGTGATTCAGTTTTCTAACCAAGAAGAAGAGGCTAAGAGCATAATTGCAGCGATGAAGATTCAGAATGCGTTCCGGAAATATGATACACGTAGGAAGATAGAAGCTGCTTACCGGATTCAGTGCAGGTTCCAAACTTGGAAAATGAGAAGAGAGTATCTGAATATGCGGCGTCAAGCAATTAGGATCCAGGTATGAAGTGAACAGTTACTCCTGTGAGCAAACCACACAACATTCAGCAGCCAGGATTATAAGATTACTCTGAACTTGGCTGTTCATAATTATCACCTTTTTCTGAATTCCGCAATCTATGAGACAGTGAAAGTCCACACATAAATCATAAAGTTTGTCTGAATTTTGCAACACACATAAGTGTCTTACCCTTCTTTTGCAGGCTGCTTTCAGGGGATTACAAGCACGGAGGCATTACAAGAAGATCGTATGGTCGGTAGGAGTGTTGGAGAAGGCAGTGTTGAGGTGGAGACAAAAGAGAAAAGGGTTTAGAGGACTCCAGGTTGCAGCAACGGAGGATTCTTCAGGTGAGACAGAGGAAGATTTCTACAAGACGAGCCAGAGGCAAGCAGAAGAGAGGCTGGAGAGATCTGTAGTGCGAGTCCAAGCCATGTTTAGGTCTAAGAAGGCTCAACAGGATTACAGAAGGATGAAACTCACGCATGAAGAAACTCAGGTGAAATCTACTTTTTGTTTCTTACATTTTTTAAAGCTCATTTTAGGGGGAAATACATAAAACAGAGAATACATAAAGTAACGAATCTTGTTGATGATGTGATGCAGTTGGAGTACGATTGCCTGGACGACATTTGATATTGATCATGGATTGGACATGAGTTTCAAAAAGAGTTTGGTGTTGAACATGGATTGTATTGATCTGTAAATTCATGTGAATGGTAGAGGGTACTCGACCTTTCTGAAATTGGTTTATAAATAAACTACAGAAGTATTCTCACAACGAGACCACCTACCTTTGTTGTTGATTGATGTATGAAAAAGGTGACAGACAGAATTAACAATTAGATATAGTTTTTTTTTTGTTTTTTTGGGTTCTTCTAGGACTCTGGTGTAACCTACACTTATGTTTTGTAAAATGAAATTGCAAGTAACCAGAGAAAATTTTATGTACATTTGTTTGTAGTCTTAAACTCCTCTGCGACCTCACGTCTGAATCTGATGAAAATAATGACCAGATAAGTGATTTTACTAGTAAAAAGAGAAGAATCGTCCAAAAGTGGTTTCTCACTTTAAAAAAACATACAAAAAGCAAAAGCACAATTTCGGGCTTTACCAATGGAAACCATGAAATAATCAAACAAATACACGTGAAAGCAGAGACAAGACTCCAACATAAATATTCTCAAAGAAAGAAGAAGGCCTTGTAGATATATCTTCTAAGTCTTCACTTACTGAAGGTTGTCTCTCATCATCTCCTCCTCTTCTTGGATCCTCCTGTTTCGTGTTTAGCTTGATCTTTGCATCTTCCTATAGTACAACCACAAAGTTTCTTGCTTCAAGATGTTTCTCCTCCCCCAATAACTTTTTGTTTGTGTGTTTATTATACAGCCACTTTATCACTTACTGTCCTTGTCGTAGCATGACCTTCAACCTAAATAATTGAACTTAAAAACGTAAGATTCTTTGGCTTTTCAATAGATAATTTGAATCTATTGATTGCAGTTAACAACAAAGGGGATCTCTAGTCAAAGGCATGAGTGTGTGTTTTGTAGAAAGCTTGTAGACTGGTTTGCTTTACCTTGGCTGCTTTGAACAGTTCGTCGAGGACCTCAGACAGTGTTGGATGTGCATGAACTGCCAATTTTATGTCCTGCAGAGATACCAGTAACCATGCAGGATCAAGAAATAGATATAATCAATAAGTTTAGTATTTTTAACAGCTACCATGTGGCTCGGTTTCCTTGTCGGGGGACATCAATTTCAAAAGCTAAAAGCTAAATCCAATAGTATCAGGGAAATAAGCAACTAGAGTATCAAAATCCTACCTGAATGCGTGTTCCTAGAGCAATTGCATTGGAAGCTTCATGGATTAGGTCAGCTGCATGCAGTCCAAATATATGAACTCCTAGGATTTCACCATTGTCAGGTCGGTATATCATCTGCATAATACAAGCAATGAGATCTCTTTGTTCTTTTATAAACCACAAATAACCAACAATTTTTGCTTTTCCCACCTTTGCTATTCCTTCTCCTTCATTTTCAGCTAAGGCCTTAGTGTTAGCCTTGAAACTTGTCTTGGCCACACTTACTTTAAATCCTTCCTTCTCACCTTTTTCTTTCGCTTGAGGCTGAGAAATCAAGGGAATAATGTCAAAACCTAAGGAGTTACAGTAAGCATATTTTGCTCATAACATTCTTCTTTTTGACCCTCTTCAGTACAAAAAGCACTAGGATTCAGAATATTACCTCTGTCAATCCCACCATACTGATTTCAGGATGAGTAAAGCAAGCAGCTGGGATGCTTAGATGGTTAAGCACATGATCTCTACCGCTGACTTGCTCGACCACTAGCCACAGAGTAAAAGCTCAGACTTTAATACAAGGCCCATGATGAAAAAAAGGAAAATATTCACTGCATTATTAGTAGACTGCCTACTGATAAGCCATTTACCAGATATTCCTTGGGCACTGGCTGCATGTGCAAGCATCAATTTACCATTGGCATCACCAATGCAGTACAAGTTGGGAACCTATCAAGTAAAAATGAATTTTAGCATATAAAAAGAACGGCTGAAAAGAAAAAGGTATGTACTTGCAAATAAAACCCACCAGAGTCCCATTTCCATCGATTACACGCATTCGCTCATCAACTGGTATGAAGCCTCTCTGTGTCACAACATTGACCTGCATTGAGATGACAGCTTCAAAGTGAATTTTCTGACGAATAAATATTCTCTGGTAACCAAAATGACAATACTAGGGGGTGATTATTATCAACTCATACATTTTCCAAGCCAAGTCCTTTGGTGAATGGAGCTCTTCCAGTAGCAATAAGAGCAGCATCTACCTGGAGAAGAAAACAAATTCCCACTTTCAGCGCAGAAATTTACATGGTAGAAGGAAATGAAACCAAAAGACATGACTATATCTATTCTTTTTTGGGAGGAAAGGACATAACAGTAGCTTCTCATTCACAATGTATTCAGAAAATGCGAAGCTTTACTAATCCACTTATTATACTTATATTTCTGTGGGAAGAGTAACAATGTGGTTAATGCAGCGAAAAAGCAAAAAAAAAAGTGGAAAAACAAGACTTCTAAAGACCCACTACCAACGGCACATAGCTTTTCAATTCAGGCATGAATACTAAGTATCTGTTAAATATCCTCTTTGTCATATAAAAGATAGAGAGATCTGATGGTTACCTCCAAAGTATCCTTAGGTTCCTTTGTTTTGGCATCAATAAGCTCAATCAAAACTGGTTTCCCATCCTTTGCTGGGGTAATCTGCATAAGAATATATTTAAGTTTAATAGATGAATACATGGACGCACTGTATAGAGAAAGAAAGTATTTGCAATGAATGATTTAAACAAGCTCACTTTGCTCGCAAAGACTCCAGTGTGATAGTCAATCTTTCTTGGATTAATCAAAACCCTCTGAGCTAGCTTACTAATCTCAGGATCAAATCCAGGCATTAGCTGATCCAATGCTTCAATAAAAGTTACCTGCACAAAAGGTTCCCGTTTTCTATTATAAAGGTCGAGCAAACCTAATCAAACATTACATGGAAACGGCACATATTCAATTTAGATCGAGAAACCAATAGATTTGGTACCTTAAAACCTAGTTTACTACTATTTTACAACAACAAGCTCAATACAGTACGAAAGCTAACAAAGACTATAAAATTGGAGAACATCTCCAAGTTGCAGTTATTACAATTTCAGCTGCAAGGACACAACATCACAAAATCATACTAAAGTAATATCATTAGTACACAGAAACATCATGTTACCTCACTTCCAAGAGCTGTGTAAACATCACTGAACTCAAGACCAATATAACCACTTCCTACAATTGCAATCCAATCAGGGACAGACTCCAATTTCAAGGCATGGTCACTGGTGATTACAGTCTTTCCTGCAGCACCAAAAACAAGGAATCAAGTCTGCTTACTATGATCATCGCTTTTTGAATCCAAAAAAATAGACAATGAAACTCCAAAAAATAGACAATGAAAATTTGCAGGCTTCTCCTTTAACAAGTCTACATTCAAAACAAGAAACGTACCATCAACTTCAATTCCTTTAGGAACAAACGGCACAGATCCAGTGGCAATGATTATATCCTTTGCAGTGATAATATTGTCCTTCCCATATTTAACCTTCTGTGGTCCCTGCAGAAAGAAATACAGAGAGTTAGGATCAGCTTTCAACAAAAATGTATATTGTTCCTGTCTAGTAACATCAACGTGAACGAAAAAACACGTACTGACCAGAACACTGCCAAATCCTGTCAATATATCAACACCAAGTGCCTTCATAGAATTGGTCAGATTGTTTCGAATTTTGGTAGCCAGGTTATTAGCATGATCTGCCACACCCTGACGATCATACCCAGCAGCTGAAACCTGGTTTTCCAAGGTTAAACCAAAAACAATAGCTCATTAGCATCATACATGAATCATACTTCACGCCAAAGACAAAACTAGCAACTTTATAAATCAGAGAACATGAGAGTTGATGATTTACCTGTAGACCAAATGACTTCATGTGATGTTCGTTCTGAAGTTCCCGCATTCTACCACTAACAGCAAGAAGAGCTTTAGAAGGCACACATCCTCTGTTAACACAAGTCCCTCCAACAACATCTCCTTCAATGATAGCAGTTTTAAGCCCCTAATAAAGCCAATGTTTCCATAAACATAACAATCATAAAATAAAACACAGCATGATTCATCAACCCATTGTGTCATGAGCAGAAATTTCAAACCTTTTCAACAGCGTGCAAAGCAGCTCCATGTCCACCAACTCCAGCTCCGATGATGATCAAATCGTAATCGAAAGATTTGGGAGGAGCACCGTTACCATTACCATTACTCGAAGCAGAAGCAGAGACTTGGAATCCACTACTCTGAGTTCGGTTACTGCGCAAAGACAACTGATTCGACGGAGAGAAACCAAACGCTTCACGCCGGAGTCCGCAGAAACGGAGATTCTTGGGCGTAGAGAAAACGGAAGCAGCTGATCCGAACACATGGTTGGGTCTTGTAAACGACGACGTCTGGGAGAACGAAAGCGTCATAGCTGATTGCATTGTAAGAGACAGAGAAAGAGAGAGAGAGATCTAACAGAGGAAAGACGCAGATGACAAAATTAAACCCGGCGGAGACAGAGTGAGTGTGTAAATTAGCCAACAATGGAGGCGGAGTTTTCAAAGCGCCTTCGCTTCGTTTGTTTTGTTTGTTTAACCACTTTTTACACGTGGCATTTACGACTTTTGCTTTCATTTTTCAAACCTGATTTTTAACTTTTAAGACATTTTAACCGAATCAAATGACCACAGTAAATAGTTTATTGTTAGATAAACAGAGAGGTAGGCAACATAGCAAAATGTTTTAGTAATTTTGTTTCAAAACAATTGAGAATCCCAAGGAGGACAATGATCAATTTTTCCAGTCTTTTCGTTGATTAGGCAAGGTCCTTCTGGACGTAACTTCCATTCGCATCTTTTGCAACCACGATCTTCAGATACTTGGTCTCTGCTTTGCCAGTAGACACGGAAAAAATGGTACTCGAGTCTCCATGCAAAACTGCAAACGTACTTAGTATCTCCAGAGACACTTGGTAAGAATTCGAACGACCACGTTCCACCTGGCATCATTATCCGTGTTTTAAAATCAACCTCTAATGACATACAATGGAACACCATTGGCACTGAACCTCCGTTATGTAACACCACTGTTGTATTTGGGTTGTCTGAACTTGGTGGAGCCGGAGCTATGGTGTTTTGAGCGAGGGTCATCGTTACACTTGTTGCACACATAATGACTATGAAGGCTACAAGTTCTTTTAGAGAACCCATTTTGTTTTTGTTTTTTTTTTTTGTTGCAATGTGAAAGTATATTGTGTATGGGGTATGGATGACTCTTTCACTCAATACATTTGTGTATTTATTACCAAATTTTATGAATTATATATTTCCGTAGTAAGCTTTTTTTTTTTTTGTTGACTTGTTTTAAAAAATAATTAATGCAATTTTGTGTTTTGGATAATATGAGTCAAAGTAAATCTTATGTATAAAAGGAAACCTCATCATGGTTAATAATACTTGGATATACATTAGAGCCATTTCTGATATCGATTATGATTTGTTTCTCAATATATGAAATATATATGATGTAGTCAATAGAGACATTATATATTATAGGAAACCTCATCACGGCTAAGTGTTCGTAAAAATAAAATAAAGATAACAGTGTTTTCATTATATAGAAAAACAAAATCAAAATACGAAATACTTTTATTGAATATTATTTATTAGAGAGTAGAAGACGACACTGTTAAAATATTATCAAAGCAACTAAGAATTCCAAGGTTCACAAACATCATACATATTAGTTTCTTTATTTAATTTGCAAGCTCCATCTTTGTGGATCTTCCAATGGCAATTCGTACATCCAAACTTGGCAAATTCTCTGTCTCTGCTCTGTTTGTAGATATCGAAATAATACGTCTTATGTTCCCATCCAAAACCGCAAAAAAACAAAGTGCCCCCAAAAATACTAGGTTTGAAACTAAACGACCACGTTCCATCTGGTGGAATAGTCAAAACTCCAAAATCATCGTTTTTTGATTTGCAATGAAACCACAACAAAGCACCACCAAGATCATTATGTATAAACACGGTTGTCCTTGGGTTGTCGAAACCGGTTGTAGAAACCCTACCATTTTGAGCGCCACATATCAAATCTACATTAACACACATAGTCGTGATGATTAAGAGAGCCGCAAGTTCTAGTAGAGAACCCATATTTTTTTTTTTTTTGTAATATGAAAAAGTATTGTATATGGATGAATACTCTTTTTTTTTTTTTTTTTTTTTGACAACAAATAGATCAGTTTATAAGAGCCAATGTGAAGGAAAAGTATTGTATATGGATGACTACTCTTTCACTCAATATTCACTTATATATACATTTTTCAAGTACATTGGAAAAAAACCTCGGAGGTTGTACTTATTTTCAACCAGTGTCAATAACATTAAATATTAAGTTTATAATCAATATCATACAAGATCTGTTTGTTTTTTTTTTTTGGGTCAACAAACAAGATCTCTTTCTATTTATAAGATTTCTCTTTATTGTATATGGATGACTCTTTCACTATAGAACAATACTTGAGTTCATCTCTAGGGGTGAACCTCTTCATTCACCCCTAAGGATGAACCTTTTCATTCACCCCTTATAAAATAAGTAATTAAAATATGTAAATATTATTATAAAATAAAAAACTTAAACCCCTCTTTTAAAAACTCAAACCGATATATAATTTCATTCTTATTGGAAAATCTAAACCCTAACCATCTCATTTGTGAACCCAAACCGATATATAATTTCATTCTAATTGTAAAATCTAAACTCTAACCATCTCATTTGTATACCCAAACCGACATATAGTTTTGTTCAAATTGTAAAATCTAAACCCTAATCATCTCATTTGTAAACCCAAACTGACATATAATTTTTTTCTAATCTAAAATCTAAACCCTAACCACCTCATATGTAAACCCACACCGACATATAATTTTATTTTAATTGTAAAATCTAAACCCTAACCACTTCATTTGTAAACCCAAACCGATATATAATTTCGTTTTAATTGTAAAATATAAAATCTAATCACCTTATTTGTAAACCCAAACCGACACATAATTTGTTCTAATTTTAAAATTTTAAATCAAGCCAATATTTAACTATAGATATAATATTTTATAATTGTCAACAGCTTAAATAGATTAGCTCAAAAGTACCAACTAAAAATATTGAAATTAAAAATGTAAATATCGATATAATATTTTATAAAAAATAGAATCTATATTAATTATTTTGTAATATATTATTTATATAGATTTTTTAAAATTATTGAATATATATATATATATATTTATATAATAATTTATAATATTTATTAAATGTGTGAAATATATTAAAAATTATATAGAAATAATTAATTTATTAATTTTTCTAATTAAACACATTTAAATTATATATGTAGTTAATATAATAAATATAAATTTATTATTCTATCACTCCACTGCTTCAACAATACAGCTTATGAAGTTTAATGTTTATGATGCATAATGCTAATGGTCTACTATATGTTGTTCTATTCAAGTCCTATGTGTGTATATGCGGTCAAATCAAATTTAATAATAAAATGTTATGATGGTAATAACATAGTTATCTTTTACAATACATGAAAAAATATATAGTCAAAAGTCAAAGAATCAAAGTAAATCTTCTGTATAAGTATCTATATTATTAATTTCACAGCATTTTTGAGAGGAAAGTTTGGAGTTCAAAGGTATTTACAACTAATGCCATTACCATAAAAATACTTTTTAAAAAAAATAAAACAAAAAATCGAAATATGCAAAATAAGGTATGTTAATTAAATATTCTCCTATCAATCCAATATAATTTTCCTAAATTATTTCCACATCTGAACCTAATTTTCTGCAAAACTAAACAAAATTTTCGCTTTCCCAATATAGAAAACTCTATATTCATTTCAATCAATCATATTCAATTACTTCAAATTTTTTAATTTTTTAAAAAATTCTTCCATATTTTCCGTCTTTAATATATAGAAAATATAAAGAGTTTCTCTACTAAATATAAAATATTTAATCTATAACAAGATTTGTGGAAAAGTAACACTACCAAATAAAATCCCTAAAAAATACATAAAACAAAAAAAAAAATTCCTAAACAGTCAGATTTCTGTATAGATTAATTTTTATATATGTTTTAAATATATTATTTAACAAACTTTAATAAATTTAAATTATTATGGGACGGGTTATGATCGATATTCTTATAAATTTAAAATGTCAATAATCCATCGCTACGACCATCAGTATATTATACTAAAAAATAATAAATTTTTAAAGATAGGGGATGTATTCAATCTAATATTTCAAGTGATTTGATTTTTCATGAGATTTTAAATGTTTTTGATGATTTTAGGAAAGTTTATATGATTTATTGTAAAATTCTTTTAAATCCCACCTAAAACCATGAGATTTGGATTTCTGTATTTTTAACTAAACAAATCCTCTCAAATCCTCCAGAATCTCTAAAAATCATTAAAATCCAAATCCACAACCTGTTTTGAATAACAGTGAATTTTAAAGTAAATTTTTAAATCATCAGTTCAATAACAGTGGATTTTAAAGTAGATTTTTAAATCATCAGTTCAATAACAGTGGATTTTAATAGATTTTTTAAAATCCATAATTAAATAACATATGATTTATAAAATTTACCCAAATCACTTAAAATGTCAAGTTGAATACATCCCCGATAGTTTATATAGAAAATATAGGCATGTGGTGTACCGTTAAAAGATGGTCATTACAATTAAGTCTATCGGGATTACGGATTTTAGCAAGGTATGTCTGCGGTTGGCGGGTTGTTCCAAAAACTCTAAATATAATATTAAAATAAATATTATATATATATATATAATATTTTACATAGTTATGTATATATAATACGTGAAATATGTGATAATGTGAGGAAATTTAATTTATACCAATTAAGATAACTCCAAAATATCAATATTATAAGTTATTTAAAATTTTCTTTTTTTTTCTTTGCCACTAAATTTTGTAAGAATAATTAATATAAAATTTAGGTTGAGTACATGCTTGGACATAACTTTAACGACAACGGTCTTAGCGGGTTGACCCGCTGCGGTCCATGAAAAAAAAAATGTGGACCGACCTGTTTGACACCTCTGTATACATGATTATTATAAACAAACGGGTACAACTTAATAATATAAACGGATATTAATAAGTTTTGTAATGAATTCTGGCTCATCCTCCGAATATTTTTATCTTGGATTGGTGAAATTAATTTATAACAAAAATAAATTATTGTGTTGTATATAAACCGCAGATTAAATCGTAGAGTTAACAATCAAAATACAATTATACAATCTTAAACTTCAAATAAAACATAAAAAATTAACTAACAATTACAATTTAAAATTTAATGATTTTAGTAAAAAAAATAATCCCGCGGTGTACCGCGGGTTAAAATCTAGTATTTCTCATTGCAATAAATCCTAATAACTCAGACGGTCAGGTCCAATAAGCTTTATTGAAAACTACCGTCCTGTCCGAAGATAACTACTAGTAGTACTCTGTTACTTATACTTTCTTCACTAATATCGTTTGTTTTTTCTTTTCTACCTTAGATTGTTAGATCCATGCATCTCTCGAAATAGATTTCTGTGATTATAGTTGTCTTCTTGATATGCCAAGATCAATATTTTCTAAATATATTTACATTGATTTATGACTCACTCAACACGATCAGTTTTTAGCTAAAATCTTCAAGTCTAATATGCTAGCTTTTATAGATAATTATGATCGCTACTAACATTTTTCATTTATGTGATGTATAAGAATCGAGTTTAGAGAACCATTGATTCAAGCCATCTAAATGTAGGCGTTTTGAGTCTTTCCAAAAGTTGGTCAAATTTCTACATCACTAAACAGATGACAAAAAATTTTCTTAATTTACTTGGCTTTTTTTTTTAGACAAAGATTTGTTTTCATTAATCAACCAAAAATGAGTTCATATAAACCACAGAAATAAAGAGAATGCAGCTTAACACATAGTAAGAGCAACAACAAGGGGAAAACAAATACTAAAGCAAATACTACACGAAGGTAGCTAAGATAGCTCGACGAAGGATCCATAGAAACTTGGGAACCAAAGCTAGAGAGTCAGATGGTGCAAGGGACAACACAGTTTGTCGAGAATTCATCCAAGCACAAATCATTTGACAAAGTAATGGTCATGGTCAACAGACTAAGTGACGTTGATGAGGGTTCCAAGGCCGAGATTCCCGCTAGCACGAGAAGCAAATGGTTGATCTGCATATAGGCAAGGAAGAGGGTGGTTATGGTTCTACGATCTGGTGGGGTTTGCTTGAAGAGGTATCGGTAACCGCCACTCCATGGAGTTGGGATCATAATGCGGCTACTCTTTAAGCTTTGAATTGAGCTCTCTCTGAAAAAGATAGCTTTCTAATGAACCGATTTGTTAGGCAGGGGAGATGGAGAGAGAAGGTTGAAGAAGCTTCGGTAATCGCCTTTTCATGGAGAGGGGATCATAATGCTGATCTTTCTTAACCTGAGCTTGATGCTAAATCTACTTGGTATAACCCTTCGAATATTCACATAGGAACAATACTTGGGTTCAACCTCTTCATTCACCCCTTTATAAAATAAGGAAATAAAAGTTGTATACATTATTATAAATTAAAAATTTTAACCGCTCTTTCATAAACCCAAACCGATATATAATTTCATTCTAATTGTAAAATCTAAACCTTAACCATTTCATTTTTAAACTCAAACTGACATATAATTTCGTTTTAATTATAAAATCTAAACATTAACCATCTCATTTGTAAACTCAAACCGACATATAATTTCGTTTTAATTGTAAAATCTAAATCCTAACCATCTCATTTGTAAACCCAAACCGACATATAATTTTGTTCTAATAGTAAAATCTAAACTCTAACCATCTAATTTGTTAATCCAAACCGACATATAATTTGGTTTTAATTGTAAAATCTAAACCCTAACAATCTCATTTGTAACCCAAACCGACATATAATTTCGTTCTAATTGTAAAATCTAAACCCTAACTATCTCATTTGTAAACCCAAACCGACATATAATTTTGTTTTAATTGTAAAATCTAAACCATAACCACTTCATTTGTAAATCCAAACCGACATATAATTTTGTTTTAGTTGTAAAATCTAAACCATAATTCTCATTTATAAATCCAAACCGATATATAACCTCGTTTAATTGTAAAATCTAAAACAATTCAATATTTAACTTTCCTTAAATAAAAGTATATTTTGTTTTTTTTAATTTAGTTGTGATTTATTTTTAAATAAAATATTAGATAAAACATTTTGATTGGTTGAGAGGAGAGGGTGAATACAAAAGTTCACTCCTAAGGATGAACCTAAGTATTTTTATTCACATAGGCTACAAAACCATAAACTTAAGATTTCTGAAATCTAAATTACATTAGACTGAAATTGGTTAACACATGATACACCATTTGACCTTCAATTCAATTTAGTAAGTTATTTCCGTAGTAAGCTTTTTTTGTTCTTTTAAAAGAAAAACATAATTAATGCAATTTAGTGTTTTGGATAATATGACCAAAGTAAAACTTTGTATAAAAGTAAACCTCATCATGGTTAATAATACTTGGATATACAGTACATTAGAGCCAATTCTGATATCGATTATGATTTGTTTCAATATATAAAATATATCCCCTATATATTAATAGAGGAACATTTTGGCAAAAAAACTGAGGTGTCAGCATTACAGAGCTCAGGACACTCTTTCCTTTATTTGTCAACAGCTTTTGAAAATATTTCCTTTTTTATCATTGTGTTTTTCCAAAAATACAATTAACACCCAAAAATATTTTTTTTTATTATTTTTCTAACTTAATTATATCCTTTAATTATATTTTCATAAAATTTTTAAAATGAATTTTAAGAACTCTTTGTTCATATAATATAATAATATAAGATTGATATTATAATAACTCTCACGGCTTAAATTTTAATTATTATACCAATTTTTTTATAAATATATACTATACAATCGAATTTTAAATATTTCAATTACCCAATAATATAATAGATTTTTGTAAATAAAAATTACAGTAAAAACATTAAATAATTATTTTATACCGCACTATGTGCGGGTTGTTACCCAGTGATGTTATATTAGAGGAAACCTCATCACGGCTGTTTGTGTGTTCATTAAAAAAAAAACGAAATACTTTTATTGAATTATAGTGTTTATTAGAGAAATACAAGTAGACGACATTGTTAAGATGTTATCAAAGCAACTAAGAATTCCAAGGTTCACAAACATCATACATATTAGTTTCTTTGTTTAATTTGCAAGCTCCATCTTTGTGGATCTTCCAATGGCAATTCGTACATCCAAACTTGGCGAATTCTCTGTCTCTGCTCTGTTTGTAGATATCGAAGTAATACGTCTTATGTTCCCATCCAAAACCGCAAAAAAACAAAGTGCCCCCAAAAATACTGGGTTTGAAACTAAACGACCACGTTTCATCTGGTGGAATAGTCAAGACTCCAAAATCATCGTTTTTTGATTTGCAATGATACCACAACAAAGCACCACCAAGATCATTATGTATAAACACGGTTGTCCTTGGGTTGTCGAAACCGGTTGTAGAAACCCTACCATTTTGAGCGCCACATATCAAATCTACATTAACACACATAGTCGTGATGATTAAGAGAGCCGCAAGTTCTAGTAGAGAACCCATTTTTTTTTTTTTTTTGTAATATGAAAAAGTATTGTATATGGATGACAACTACTCTTTCACTCAATATCCACTTATATATATACATTTTCCAAGTACATTTGGGAAAAAAAACCTTGGAGTTTGTAGTTATTTACAACCAATGCCTTTAATTAAATATTAAATTTATAATTAATTCAATTAATATTAAAACAAGATTATTCTTAATCAGATTTCCTTTTGTTTACCTTGGAGAAGATAGCTGAGATTTTCTATCTCAACACATTGATTTCAAGATATTTTCCTCCGACGGTATATGTTAAAAATCAAATTAAAGAAATAAATTTAAATGCCAAAAGATAATCAAATTCCTAGCTTATCTGCATATTCCAAGAAAAAACAGATATGATAGCTTTTATCTATACTATTAAAGCAAGAGTACTCATGGACCAATTTTTGAATCGTTACTTTGTTTGGTAGTTTTTAAATAAAATAGTCAGTAAACAATAATTATTAATACATTAGTATATCATAGCATTAAAATTCTCTAACCATTCAAATTAAGTGGGGTCCCACGCAGGTCATTTAACACCCGATTAGTTAATCCGATTTTCTCTATTTATTATGTATTAAATCAACTATAATCTTGTTTAAATCTTAATTGGTTAAAATATGTAATTAAGGAAAACATATACATCATAATTAAATAAGGAAAATGTTTAAATACATAATAAATCAAATCTAAATTTTGTGATTCTTTATAAATATTTTAGGAAAAAACAAAAAAAATTACAATTAATATTTGTGCATATTCCTCACAGCTTTATGAACAAATAAATAAATCCAGCTTAATTTTGAAAGTCAATTTAAAATAAAAATTAAATTAATTTAAAATGTATTTTAAAATAGTAAAGTATTCATTATAGCCTTAGTGATATAAAGTTAATTAATATAGAAGATATGTGAAATTAATAAAAAATCAATTCAAATTTATTTAAATGGATAGATAAAAGACATCTAAAATCAACTTATTTGTAAATACTCTCTAAAACACAAGATATGCAAGAAATGTTTTTAAAAATATCTTATGTAACTAATATATTTTGTAATCATAAAGAAAAATAATATATATTAATGAAAATAAACTATTTCATGGATTACATTGTTTGTTTAGGAAAAATTATAAAAATTCATTTTTAAAAAACAAAAAAAAATCAAAGAAATTTCAATTTACATTTGTATTTCTAAATAGTAATTACCCAAAATAAGTATTTAAAACTCTGAAATTCACTAATTACAATTGGTTGACTATATTGTATTACTATATATTTAAGCAAAATTGAATATTAATAAGTAACTTTTTAATCTATTTACCATGAACAAATCTTCTATTGCAGAAGGAAATAAATTATATGTCAAAAAATGTGAGAAAATCATCAAATTTAGTTATGTTCTTATCCAAAAATTTGGAGTTATGGGACAGAAAAAAATTTACATGTAGGGATAAGATGAAACAGGACGGGACAGGACAAGACGGGATGGGATGGGACGAGATGTATTTGCCATTCTAAAATAGTTATGTGTAGGTTATATACGTGCAATAGTCCAAACTAAAACTATATTAAAATTTGATATTTGAATTTAACACCTTTAAGCATACCGCTATCGCTTAAAAACTACAAAATAATCATTATATATCTGTTAACACTAAATATACTACTTAACACTATTTAAAATTTTGAAATTATAAAAAACACATAAACTAAAACATTTTATGCATTAGAAATATACATAAATTAATTACAACATATGTCATCCCGTGCTGTAGCACCCCTTTTCTATATTTCTGTATACCGACTACATTTCTCTATCAATAAAACAAAATGATGGCTCACCCCCTTTCTTTCACTCTCTTAAAACCCATTATCTTTAAAAAGGTGCGTCTGTTTCCGTGAAAAATTATATTCTCTAAACAACTTATTCTATCGGAAATTCCAATTTACCGTATATCACCAAATATACAACTCAAAACTATAAAAACAAAGGAGATAAGTCAAAATAAAATAAAAACTACCTTCCGAAAATTTGAATTACAAAAAATTACTAACAAAATATAAAATCCGGTGCTGTAACTCGGGTTTTCTCCTACTGGATAATTATGATCGCCATTAGCTACTAACATTTTTTTATCATTTATGTGATGTATAAGAATCGAGTTAAGAGAACCATTGATTCACGCCATCTAAATGTAGGCGTTTTGCAGTCTTTCCAAAGTTGGTCAAATTTCTACATCACTGAAAAAAAAGATAAACAACTTTTTACTTAATTTACTTGGTATAATATAACCCTTCGAATATTCACTTAATTAAGACTATGAAACCATAAACTTAAGATTTCCGAAATCTAAATTACATTCGACTGAAATTGGATTAACACATGATTCACCATTTGACCTTCAATTCATCTGGAATGTATATTTGTCTCAATTCAACATTCCAATTATTATAAATCCTAGCTCGGGAATGTTTTTAATTTGAATCAGAAACAACAAAAAGGCAAGAGAGCTTCATGCATGCAATTGGAAAACGAAATTCAAATAACCAAAAACCACATCTGTAACTGTAAAAATTTAGAGAACATACCTGTGAAATTGTGAAATGGTTGGACTTTTGTTGGCGTAAAAAAGAACATCATCACCGACCTGATAACGGAAAAAAAATATCACTTATGAGTTCAGTCGTTCCAGACCAAAAAAAAAAAAAAAAAAAAAAAAACACAACCATAGCACTTTCCTTTAATACAATACAACCGCGGGTGAAATTCTACTGTATATATTAATAACCAATGTGGTCAAATCAAATTTAATAATGAAATGTTATTATGGGTAATAAATACTAACATAGTTATCTTTTATAATACATGAAAAATATATAGTGAAAAGTAAAATCTTTGTGTATAAATATATTTCTCATAGCAATAAAGCCTAATAAGTCAGGCCCAATAAGCTTAAGTGAAAACTACCGTCCCGTCGGAAGATAACTACTATAGTACTCTGTTTATACGAGGACGACGATCTCATCTTTTTTCTTTTCCAAACGAGCCTAAATTTTTCTCAACTGTTCAGCGAAGATGAGTACTATGAAGTTTTGCCGCGAATGGTAAAAAAAGAAAGCACTCGGCTCTCATCTCTTATATGTAGTTTTTTTTGGAATTGCACCGTACCTTACTTAGGTTGTTTTTGTGCATGAATTTTATTGAAGTTTCCGTTGTTTTTTTTTTTTTTGTTTGTTGTGATGTTTTGCTTCCTCTATCGAACCATCCATGGTTGTTGATTTCACCTGGGACAATGTGTCAATTTCGCCTTAAAGCTCTCACCTTTTTCCGAATTTTGTTTATGGGGTCGTCTTTGATTGTTGTTTTCTGTTTTGATTTTTTTGTTCAGTAATAACATTCTGTATCCTAAGGAGGACAAGGAGCAGAAGATCCTCCTCTACGCTTGCCGTAATTGTGATCACCAGGTGTCTATATAAAGCTTTTGGTTCTTTATGTGTGTGTGTGAAAAAATTAGGGGTTTTTAGCATTCAATGAAGTGCACATAATGTGAGTGGGACTCACACTTAAGACACTTTAGTGATTTGGGATTCCTTTTAGTTCACCAACCTCTCTGTTTATCTTACTCCTTTAATAAAGGCTTATCAACCAAGTTCGTTCTTATGGTTTTAGCTTTCTAGTATTGTGTTCTGTATGAATACTTTGAAGGGACTCTTTAGCTTATTTGATTACACAAACTGAGTGTAGTTATTGACATTTATTTAAACTGCATTGTCATCTTGTTGTTACAAATTAATAGATTGGATCATGTAAGTGTCCTCATCATCAGAATTTATACTTTTTGGGGCATTGACTTGCAGGAAGTAGCTGATAATAGCTGTGTGTACAGAAACGAGGTTCATCACTCTGTAAGTGAACGAACTCAGATCCTAACGGATGTTGCTTCTGACCCTACTCTTCCCAGAACCAAGGCTGTGCGTTGTGCTAAGTGTCAGCATAGCGAGGCCGTCTTCTTCCAGGTATAACTATCTTATTTCGATAACTATTGGTTATGCTGCTACATCTTCTCTGTTTGTTTCCCAAAACGTATTCTCAAATTCTGTATACCGCCCGAGAATTTTAACATATCTATCATTGAATGTGCAGGCTACGGCTAGAGGTGAAGAAGGAATGACATTGTTCTTTGTTTGCTGTAACCCAAATTGTGGTCATCGCTGGAGAGAGTAGATAGCTTCAATAGTTCAATCATCCACCTATGTTTCGATTACTTCTTATGAGTTAATTAGGATATTGATGTTCAAAGTAGATACCAGTAAGTGTAAGATGTGGAATGATGGGAACAACCTATTTAGTCGTGTTATGAAATCATAATCCCAACTTGTGTCTCACCAACCATAACGATAGAAACTTATTTCTCTTTAGGAACTGAAAGCAAACGAGCTAAAAACTGAACCAAAACATTGGCTACTCTCCTCCTCGGCTCATCTCCCAGAACGCGACCTCGTATTCAAGAACACGTACAAACACATCTTCAGCTTCAGTCAGAGCTTCACCAGAGGCATTCTCCAGACACCGTTCAGCAATGTTCTTGACAGAAGAACAATACTGTTTAAACCCGTCATTGCCCCACCGGTGACAAGCACCTGTAAGCTCCACGGGAGTTTTGTTCCCGTCCTCTAAACAATGAGCAAAACTCTCTTGATACACTGCTTCAATTGCCCAGAAAGCTGTCATAATCACTGAATACTTGACCTCACTACTCATCAGAGCTTCCAGAAACCTTGAATAAACAAAGAGAAACTCGACTAGTCTCTGATTTCAATATCAAAGTGATGTGAATCTATTCAGTTTCAGTTAACAATATAAAAATCAATACCTGCTATATTCTTGATTGGCATTCTGAGGCACAACGGTAGAGAAATCAACATCCCATTTCGATGCTTCTCTTTTAAACCATTCGATTTCATCGTTCAGCGACGCCATACCACCAAGAACCACTTCCATATCGGAACTCTCGCCGGATTCTTTGCTGGCTCTGATCAATACACTCGCTACAAACGGCACGAATCCTCTCACGAACAGATAATCTTGCCCCTGCAACACACACACACACACGAAACAACTTCGTTTCAAAGTCTATAGATTCTTGCTTAGTTTTTCATCAGTAAAGTATTAACTAAACAGTACCAGCCAAGTTTTGAAGGACGAGAGATCAACGGATCCGTCGCGGATGGAGACGACGAAGGCATGACGTGTAGCCGCCGTGTAAATCGAACGGTGCTTATCAATCCACGTGTCGATCACCCCTCTCTTCTCCATTGCAATTGCTTCTCTTCTTCTCACTTCTTCTTACAAGAATCTTTAAAGTCATCGGTTCATCTTTGTCAACGTTTTGACTTTTCTTTTGTGTAGTTTTAACGTGCACGTTTTAATGGGCTTTAAAGAAATGGCCCAAGGCCTATTAAAGAAGTCTCAAAAACGATAAGTTAATGATTTCTTGTAAATCAACGGCGATTAAAAGACACGCTGGCCTATTCGTAGATGACGTGGCGAATTCTTAACCGTTAAGATGCTTGGGATGACTATTCAGCAGACAGCAATGGTCACGTCACTTATCCTATAGTTATTAAAGAGTGGGTGACGTGGATAATATTTTTCTAATTATATTTTCTGTTTTTGTCTCTCTCACCTCCTCGAAGCTGTGTCTGAATTCTTAACTTGTGTTATTTATTTATCTGTAAAGACGGATCAGGCTGAGCAAGCTCCGGGCGACGGATTTGCATCTTTCCGGCAAGATCTGTTGGGCTAGATAAGATGGCGGATGAGAGGTATAACCGGAAGAATCCGGCGGTGAAGAGGATTTTACAGGAGGTTAAGGAGATGCAAGCAAATCCTTCTGATGATTTTATGTCTCTCCCTCTTGAGGTAAACAACGTTTTCGTTACTCACCTAATCTTCAGGTTCGAGCTTTTTGAGATCGGAGATTATGATTTTTTTCTTCTGGAGAGAAGATCCCCCTCTCTTGATTCAGTCTCGTTTGTGTTTCTAATTAGAGATTAGGTTAACTGGGATTAGAAATTGAAATTTGTAAATCTGCTCTGAAGCTAGATTAACTCCTTAAGCCTCGTTAGTTAATGTTCATGTTTCGTACCTGGATTTTTGTTTCTATAGATCTAGGTATGGTGTGTTGTATCGTATCATTGTGTATCTGTCAAGAGTGATGGTGTTCTCTTGCAGCTGTCATACTAGTTCTGTGATCGATATAGATTGTGTGTGCAAATGTTGTAGGCTTGTAGCTGTATTTACAAGTTTTTATGTGAAAGCAAATAGTTTTTACATGATTCCTCTATCTGTTCTAACCTCAGGAGAATATCTTTGAATGGCAATTCGCCATCCGTGGTCCTGGTGATACTGAATTTGAGGGCGGGATTTATCATGGGAGGATTCAGCTGCCTGCAGATTACCCTTTCAAACCTCCTTCATTCATGTTATTGACCGTAAGGATCTTTTTACTCTTCTTTTACTTGTTGCAAGGGAAAAGGGAGATTCTTTTATCTAATGAATCTCTCTACTTTTGTTTTCAGCCTAATGGTCGCTTTGAAACCAATACCAAGATTTGCTTGAGCATTTCAAATTACCACCCTGAGCATTGGCAACCTTCATGGAGTGGTAAAGTCTTGGACTTTTATATTTTCATTGATCCTTACACCAACAACATGTCACAAGATACCTCATATTTTAACTGTTACGCTTATTCATATTACGTTTTTTCTTTGCAGTTCGGACTGCTTTGGTGGCTCTCATTGCATTCATGCCCACAAGTCCCAATGGAGCACTGGGGTCTGTAGATTATCCAAAGGAGGAAAGGCGTACACTAGCCATTAAATCACGTGAGGCACCACCCAAGTATGGTTCTCCTGAACGGCAAAAAATTATTGATGAGGTATAGTTACTCAATCCCCACTGGAACACCATTCTGCTTAATATTCTGGTGAAATTATCTGAATTTGGCTATATGTTTGTTGAACCTGTCAGAGTAAGGGCTATACTCCATTGTTAACTTTAGGAATAGCTATTGGTCAAATATTAAGCTTGCATATAGCGGTTAATGTCTAATTGTTTGCTCAAAGAGTATCTGCTTAGTTTTTACCGCAATCACAACTGCTATTGTCTGCGTACAATAGTATTTGCTGTTAAACTACTAAACTAAAGGAGTAGCACTATTTTACCGATTATTATTGTTTTTATACAAAGGTAGCGTGGTAGCGATCTCCTTATGATTTAAACTCTTGACGCTCTCTTCATGTACATGTATATTGATATGACTTAAGTTTCCTTCCTATGGTTCATTTTCGGTTGTAGAAACAAGTTAACTAATCATGTCCTTATAATAAGCGCAGATTCATCACTACATCCTTAGCAAAGCAACCGTGGTTCCAAAAGATACTCCTCTGGAATGTAACCAAACACCGTCCACTGATACAGTAGCTCAGTCCCAAACTGAGCCACAGGAAGCCATAACGGTAGTGGAGGAGCAGCCCATCGCTACAACAGACACTATAGTTGATCAAATCATAGAAGAGACACCTGAAGCAGTCTCTACAGCAGCTAATGTGGTTCCTACTGCAGCAGCATTAACAGCGGTTGAAGTTGCTGACAAAGCTTCTGTAAGTGGTGAGCAAACAACTGTGGCCAGAAGAGCGGCTCAGAAGCCAGTCGATGACAGACTGTTCACGTGGGCTGCAGTTGGGCTCACAATCGCAATCGTGGTTCTTCTCCTGAAGAAGTTCATACGATCAAGTGGTTACGGTGCTGGGTTTATAGATCAGTCCTGAACTCTAAAGAACATCGTCGATCCTTAAGGTAAAAGTCAAGTTGTTTGATGCATGAAAAAACATGAAAAGTCAATCCTTGTTTTGGGAAAAAGGGTGTTTAATGTATAAATATGATTAAAAGTGCATAAAATTGGGTAAATATGTGTGAAAATCGTCTTGCAATTTAGTTGATAGATTCGATTATTAACTTGTGACAAAGTTAACAACAATATGTATCTTTCGATTTGGACACCAACTACTATTTATTAATACAGCAAGCTTTTTGTTATTTGAAATCTGAATTGTTTAATGTAGTCAGTCTCTTTTGTGTGTGTTTTACATTAGAAGTTACAGAAGGATACGGTGGTGTGATTGACAGAGTGATCTCATCATGTACCGTAGTATTCACTTTTCTGTTTAGAGAAAAAGCTTTAACTTTTGACCTTTGACTGTGTAATAACGTTATAAAAAAAAGAGTTACCGAAGGTTGAAATGTAATAAATGTTCGTAATACAAAAAAAAAAAAAAATCAAATAAGAATTGAGAATATAGATATCATCATAGGTACTGTGACAGTACTACTGTGGCAAAAAAAACACACAAAAATAGTAAGTTTGAAGTCTACGTCCGTTCTTCCCAGAGATACTCAGGTACTAAAACCAGTAAAAACACTGCTTTTGCGTGTCTGTGAAGTCAGTTTTAAACAGCTCTCTTGTCTCTTCTATCTTATTACCATTTTAACAAATTATAACAGAAATAATCACTTGGGTATAATACATAATGCTTTTTTCACAATCAATACCTTTGTTTTGTAGTAAATGAAAACAAAGCAAAATATACATGTATACTGACTTTGACCATTCCTAATATCTTAGTGAGTGAGAGAAAGAGAGAGAGATAGAAAGAAGTTAGAAAGTGAAGAGGTTTCGAGAGAGAGAGAAAGAAGTCGAAAGTGAGGAGGTTTTGAGCGAGATAGAAGAGATAAGAGAGATGGGTTGGAACACTGGTTTTGATCGGATTAAACAAGAACGGAAGAACTTGGGTTTCTTCAAGATCTTTCAGAGTGCAGATTTGTCTTCTGAGTACATGGTAACTTTGTTCTAAAACCTCATATCATGCTTTTAAATGAGTAACGTTGTTCTTGATAGCTTTCTTTTTTCTGAAAGGTGGAATAATCTTTTTGTTCGTAGTGTTTAATGGGGTTTCCACGGTTTTAGTCTTTTGGTTTTCTCTTTTCTTTAAAAGGCTTTAAGTCTGTTTATCCTCTGGATCTCTGGATCTTTACACTTTCTGTGTTTGAAACGTTAAGTCTGTTGGTTCTTTGGTGTTTAATGGGTCACAACGTTTGAATCTTTATGTTCTGTGTTTGAAAAGTTAAATCTTGTTTTAGAATGGTAGGATGTTTGGGTTCCCTTTGTTTAAAACGTTGAATCTGTTGGTTTTTTCTTTTTTTAGTTGTTTAATGGGTCTCAACGTTGAATCTTTAGTGCTTGAAAAGTTGAATCTTGTTATCTTTTTGGATCTTTCCACTAGCTTTTCACGTTAAGTAAGTTTCTTTTGTTCACCTCTCTGCTCTCAAAAACATAATAATTGTTGCTTCTCTCTCTGTATGCTCAGATCTATCTTCTTTGCTTTTCTCGATTCCAAGTTTGTTTTGTGATAAGACTCAAAGAGTGAAACTTTGGCCTTAAATTGTTTGTGTGATTCGACAAAAAGTTTGAACTGTTAATAACAGTCTTTATTGTATGGTCAAAACAGAGAGCGTTTCCATACAACTTCATGTGCAAAATCTCCGAGAAAGACTTCTCTTACAAGATGGTGATAAGAGCGCAATGGGGAAAGTCTTGGAAAGTAGAAGTCTCCAAGAATACGAGATATTACTACATCGAGAAGCGTGGATGGGATCAGTTTGTGAGTGACAACTCTTTGGGAAGAAACGAGTTTATAACTTTCATTCACAAAGGGAAGATGATCTTTAATGTCTACATCTACGAGCAGAATTGCAAGGAGATCCTCATACCTCGAAATCTCATGTCAATGGGCTCTTCTAGTAAGCTTTTGTGCTTTGTAATCACTGCTTTATGAAACAAGAGAAGTTCAAGAAGAAGCAGAAGAAGACTAAATCTTTTTGCTTTGATGATGGAAACAGGTGGGATCAAGAGACAAGAAGGAGACTGCAGCTACAAAGATGTGAAGAAGGAAAATGAGGAAATGGATGAATCTCCTGGACGAGTTGAGACCAAGATAAGAAAGAAGAAAACTGAAGAGACCAAAACATCCAAGAAGAAGATGTTGAACAAGAAAGTGAAGAATGGTATGGAAAGAGGTTACTCTTCTAGAGGAGTTGAGCTTAAAGCTATGAAGAAGAAAGCTGAGGCTTCCATATCATCAAAGACTAAGAAGAGAAAGAGAAAGAGCAACAAAAAGGTCATTGGTGGTGTTCCAGAATTCGAAATCACCATTAAGAAATCATACCTCAAGTTCCTGGTAAGATTTAAAAAACAAAGACTTGACTGAACAGTACTATACCACACAGTTTTATGTATTGATATGTGAATCTCTGATTTTTCTTTCAGGCAATCCCAAAACAGTTTGTGGATGATCATCTCCCGAAGAAGTCTCAGATGTTCACGATTCGTCACCCGAGTGGGAAGTCATGGAAGGTGCTTTGTTTGGTGAGGGAGATTCGGACAATCTTCTCAAGTGGATACTCGAAACTGGCTAGGGAGTTCCCTATATCGGTTGGTGACAAATGCAGCTTCAAGCTCATTGACACCTTCGAGTTTGTGCTAGATATCCCCAAGAAGACTAGAGAGGAGATCCCTCACTGCATGATCGATTGAGGAAAGAATGTTGTTAAGCAGTGTCTTTTGCTTTCTTATCTATGGAGACTGTTAGATCACTTTTATGTATTTATGACGGTTAAGCTTATTCTGTTCTGTTTTGTGTGTTTCCATGAGAGTACTCTTTAGCTTATAATTTCTGTTGAACTACGTTGTGATAAATTCTTCTTAGGATTATTATGCAAATCTATCAATCTTATGCTTCAATCGTTTCCTTCAGCAGAGACAAGTGAAGAAGGCATGCTTTGTCTTTAACAAAGTGTGTTGTTGTAACTTGTAAACTAATGTTGTCACTGGTCAAGTACGGTTCCTCTTCTCTTACAAAAACAGAAATCATTATAATGAGAAAACACATTTTGACATGGTTGAAGCTGGTTCAAAACTCAAAAGAGTCTGTATTTATTAGAAGAGGAAGTGTTTTTTACCCATACAGATGAACAATACACCAGTCACACAACAGTTAACAATACAAATTCCGACCATGAACACAAATATACGGTGGTTATTTAGAAGAGTTCTCCCGACCAAGCTCAGATGTGACCCTTCACAACAGTCACAGGGCATGCGACGTTGTTCACCACATGGTTGCTCACGCTTCCCATGATCATCCTCTTAAGACCGCCAAGGCCACGGTTACCCATCACAAGACTTGAGAGGGGAATCTGTTCAGCTGCTGCGCAAATCTTCTCACGAGGATCTCCCCAATATATCTTCATCACTACTGTAATCTGTCCATGTATCATAAAAGTTGGATCTTAGTGTAACAGTAAACAAACACTTCATGTAAAGAAAGTCTCATTCATATGAGTTAGGAATGTTTCTTTTGCTAGGTCACACAATTCACAAGGCAACATAAAGCTTTCAATGAACTTCTGAATAATACTATGATAGGTGTAACATATTGTACAGCACAGTTACAGGTTTACTCAATAGGGTATAGACCTAACCACTTCAAATTAAATGTATAAAAAGAGTTATAGAAGTCAGATTGATTATTTCAGAACACCAAAGATATAAATTGTTTCTTCCAAGTTTATCGTTACTCTTAAATAATATGCATACTCATTTACTCTCTTCAATTGGAAAATCACCACATCTGGAATCATAAACTTGAGATTCAAATTCAGGTATAGTGGTGTGAACATTAACAACAAGTTTCAAAGGATAAAAGAGTTTCAAGTTGCAGATAGAGTTCATGGACTGTTCTTTTGAAAGAAGAAGAAGAAGAAGCTTACAGATTTACTCCTAGAGGCAGTGTTGAGAATGTCAAGGGTTTCAGCATCTGGCTTCACAGCATACTTCTTCATCACAGCAGCATCAGAGAATTCACTCAGCGGAATATAAGCTGAAAAGTTACAAACACAAATACCAGAGTCAAAAACAACAACAAGATGATCTTTCGGAATACTTGAATACAGAGAAGTGAAGAAAGGGTTCATTCATACAACACGAATACACGATCAACATCTAATGAAACAGAGTCTTAACAAAATTTTTTTTTTGACGATCCAGAGTCTTAACAAATTTAAACATGCAAAATCATACATAAACCAATTGTATATCAAATGATGCATGACATGAGTAAGCTCAGGTCAGGTTCCCTCAACACAAATTAACAAACAAGATCATCAAACAAGGCTAAACAAGTGTCATAACGTAAACCCTTAAACCCAAAAAAAAAAACCATAAGTAATCATCACGATCACGATTTCTACATGAGCAACACAAAAGGGGAAAAGGAATTTGAGAGAAAGAGATAAAGAAGGTACGTGATCCAACGGTCTCCCAGAGCTGCATCTCGCCTTCCTCGTAATGCATATCGTGAGCTATGGTGATGAGGATGAGATGATCGCCATCACGAACCACGTTATCGATCGCCCAGCTCAGAGCCTTCTTGCTACAATCCGAGAAATCCACCGCCACTCCAATCCTCCGTCCACCACTCTCCGCCATAGTCTCTTTCTCTGTATACCTTTTTTCCTGTGAAAGCTAATTGATTTGATTCTCTCTCTCTCTCACTCGAAGACAAAAATGGGTTCTGATGAGGAAGAAGATGGAAACTACACTAAAAAGAAGTATTGAGAAATCAACGATTTAATAATTATAATTATTCGCTGTAATGCTGTCCAACGATCTGTCTACATCCTGGCCGTTGTATGGAGCTCACGACCGATCGCAGCCATAGGATTAAAACAGCTCACAAAAACAGTGGGTGAAAAAAAAATATCTTCACGAAGGCAAAAAAATATCTTCACGGACAAAGACAATGGTGGAGTCTGGGCCCACCATCTTTTCTTTTTAAAACAGCGGTCCAAAGCAAGCCAAAAGTAAACTAACGATCAATCAAGTCACCTTCTTAACTTAAAACTAATCTCTCCACTCGTTTTAACACGGTCTTGTATTAACAACTAATCATGAGAAGATTTTTTTTTTTTTTTTAATAGATATTACAAAAAGGAATAGGTAGCTTTTAAATCTTGAGAGCGCGGGTGATTTCCCAGTAAGTCGCCTCCGTTTCATGAGACAACCGAAGGCCGGAGCCCGAGTTCCGCTTACCGCTGTTTGCTAATGTCACTAGGAACCACTCGTTCTCCAATGATGACGGATACATTAGCTGATAATCCTGTACCAATTTTTTTTTACATTGCGCTTCTTTTATCATTTTACCAAACATACACGAACATAAAAAAAAAAAAAGGAATTGTCTTGTTACCTCAGGGAGGTCACAGAATTCGTCAGCAGATATCTGAAGTATAGCTGATGCGGCTTGACCCGTACACCATGCGTATAGTTTGGTTTCCTCGTCTGCAAGTGTTATCGTTATGTGGAATGTTCTCACTACTTCTGATCCTGCGTTATTGTTGCAGCTTACTCCGCAGAAGCTACATCGCAGTTTCCCTCCATGTGATGTTGATGATGATTCTTCATCTATGAAATGCCCACAAACGCTATGGGATAATCTGGTGTTGGTGTTATGGCATTGGTCCATCTCATCCAGCTTAACCCGACAAATCTGTCCCCAAAAAATTTATATATATAAATGGGTGAGATGTTCAAAGGAAACACATATAAAGCTCTGTGAACCATTTACAAAGGGAGACGTACATTTATTGCAGGTTTTCTCTGTTTTGAAATTTGAGAGAGCGTAGAGATTTTGTGAAGACAAGAAGAGGTCAGAAATGCAGGCAAGCAGCTAAGGTTGACGAATGCAGCTTTCTCGTCTTTCTCATGCCATAACACCTCAAGGCTGCTCAACCAAACAAGAATTTCATTAATGTTTCAGCTAAATCAATAAAACCAATACATACTGATACTTATTGACAAGTATTTCATTCATGTTTGAGATAATCAGTCTGTCAATAGTGATGGATAGCTCTCACTTTCAAAGCAAGAGAGACTCTTACCCATTCTCTTTTGTGACTTTGCAGGATAACCCAGACACGTACACGACATGACCAACCCCTAACCTTCCCAACGACCTGGAAACCATAAAAATAAACAGCTCATTAAACAGAATGTTCGAGGCTTTCAATTGCTGTTCAGCTGGCATTTAACAGAACAGTTTGATACCAGTAACTAGTAAAATGGAGCTTTGCCCATATTGCACCAGTTGTGTCCTCAATTTTCAAAGAAAATACCACTCCTGCGGTATTTGGATCATCACATAAGATATCTGTTACGACACCATAGAGACTGATGCCAGTGGTTTTGTCTCGAATGTCCGTTATAATCGTCTGCAGAACTTCAACCAAGGAGAGTAATATTAGCAGATGCAGCTAAGCAATAGAATCAAAAATAATGGCAGAGCAGGCTTTACGTATGATCTAAAAACATATAGTCTCTTCAACCATTGGTTCTTTTCTTATGTTACTACGCCTACGAGGCAGTGAATTCCCAAATCCCAACAAAGATAATATTGTGCGCACAAGTAAATTACACGAAAAAAATGTAAACGTTATGAATGAAGCTTGATGCTAGAAAATAAAAACCAGAAAATGACATGCAAAGAATAGGATTTGTAGCCATACGAACTAAGATTCAGTGTGAAGTTGTGAACCAAATAAAACGGAATTGTGGAATACCCTACCCTGTTACATGATTTCTAAACAGAAGGTGCACAGAAAGATAGGCCACCAATTAGTCACAGGATTGGTAGATATATATCTAAAAGATACTGCCACACTTCCAATATAAAACATTCCAATCACCACTTGGGATTTTGACAACTTTACAAAGATCTATTACCATACACCCATGAAATGAAGCCTCTAGATCTATAAAGCATCTGTTAATATCATGCTTGAATAAAATGGTATTTCAACTTCTACTCACCTGAAAAGGATAGTTACTATAGTCTATAGACCCCTCGGCATCACGAGGCAATGTCACCTGCGAAACTCCGCCTGAACCAAGCAATTTAGATCCTTGACACTGATTTTGGGAAAATGCTACACAAACCTGAAGAAGGAAAAAAAAACTCGCTCCTCAGTGGTGACATAAAAAATCAGCGCAAGTATCTGACCCAGAAAAAGAGGAGCGACAAGAAGAAAAGAAGTTCACACACCCGTTCCTCTTGTAAGGTTAACGGCACTAGATAGAGATGTGTTGCACTACCATATTCAAGGCAAAACTCATCCTTTCCGTCCACGGCACTCTCTTCGAGACTAGAAATATAAGGCCTCTCAAGCCCAAGCACACTTCCCACACTGAAAACGAATCTGTAAGAATGGGTTGGTAGAAAAAAATAAGGTAGAAGCAACCAGCCATGAGCTTACCTCAGAAGGTTTGCCAAAATGACTTGCTCTCCCCACAAGACAAATTTTAACCTATCACCGTCACCATCTACAAGTTCAATTTGCCTTCTATGTGCAGTACTAAACTTGAGTTCAGATTCCAGAGGACCTATAGATTCAATCCTGCTCCCAAACCAAGAGGGGAAAAATCAATATTACTTTAAAATAAACAGCCAATAGAAGTTAAGTCCACTCAATCTCTTAAAACATTTACTTTGTACACGATACATCCTTTTTTATGAGGTACTTTATGCGTCTTTCCACAATTTTACTATTAAATCAAGACATCAGTGATACTCGTTATTATTTCCAAAAGGTTTTCATCTGATAAATCTAATCACTGTATTAGTGTTTAAAGTTTCTGGAACCTGTTTGCAACTAAGTCCGTTACTTTTACCAAAATCAGTATTCAGTGATATCACACGCATATACTCTCTTACCTAGCATACAAAGAGTATGAAGTTCCATTGTTGAAAGCTTCAAGGGAAACAGATGAGAAAGTATCGGAACAAAATTGAGCTGCTATGAGGATTGCATCATCATCTTGGTCCTGCAGTATTTGAAAGTCAGGTAAAGACTAAACCATTCTTTTCTGTATAAAATTTCATACAGAGACTGTGATGTGTTAATATACTAACTCAAATCCTAAATTGCAGTTCTAATTTCTCTTTCGAAAGATTGGCAGAAACCAAACCTCATCTAGCAAAATGACAAGATACTCTGTTGGAAGTAACCGTGGAGTGCCAAACCCTTCTCTCGCGGTACGAAGGTAGCACCCAGTGAGCAAAACCTCTCTGCCTTTCCCAAGAATCCCATTTGGTGTTTCCACCAACTCATAATACCTACACAAAGAGGCATTAGATGCTTATAAGAATCTCTGTACATGCATCATAAACAAGCCGTCAAACAACTCATCTCAATCCGATATGATGATAATTCATCTCTACCAAATAAGCATACCTGCGATGTAGATAGAGATCAATGGTGTTGGAGCTCCAAAAATCCCCTAGTGTAAGCATGAATATGTTTGTACCTGAAATATCATTCATACTTGAATGGATAACCCACTTATTTGGCACAGTAGGGGCAGAGGAAATGAAATTACTGCCAGGATTCAAAAGATACCAGGAAGAACATCCGCATTGATAATAACAGCTTCCAAAACGCTGTTCATGGACAAAAAATTCTTCTCATAAATCGAGTCTATCGTCACAGTGTTAGCTAGTCTTCTTCTTCTGTGACTCTTCTTCAACTGAACAATGAGTTCTGGCTTCTTCTTTGACATTCCTGGTTTGTTTTGCTCATGCCATGCCTATAAAATAAGATTAAACGAACAGGCTCAATAGCAAAGTCAAAGCTATATCTCATATAATTATACACTGTTCAATCTCATTGGCCAAGCTGCGAAACGATTTCTCAAAACACACAAACAGACAGAAACGTTACAATGTTTACAAGCACACAACCTCATGAAACCGAAGCTGCCCACCGACCACAAACCCCCAATCGAAAAAAAAAATCAAAATCTAAGTATGAGAGAGATAAGCAGCACCTGAGAGAGATCAGACAAGAGAATCGCGGCAGTGACACCACTCGAATAAGCGGTACAGGTTTTCAGAACACGCGAGGCAACCCAGCCCCAACCCGGACCGCTAGCCTCAGTCGTGGCTTCACTAGTAGCCTTCTTGCTCTCACCTTCCTCATCGTCGTCTTCTTCCGATGAAATCACCGTTCTGGCGTAGTCGATAAACGCCAGAAATGGATCTCCGACTTCTTCCTGGCTATCGATTTCAATGAGCGATGCTCCGTTTGTATCGCCCATCGGAGCTCCGATTCCAATTCAAAACCCTAGATTTGCCGTTACTGAAATTGCCCGGGTTTTTCAGGGATTCAGAACATTTCACTACTTATTATGCTTTCCCGGGGAAATTAATTTAAAACTAAAAAAAAAAAAAAAAGATCAATTCGCCGGAAATTTCCGAACTTAAGCCCAAATTAATTTACCAAAAAAACCCTACTTTCAACTCTTTACACATTCCTCCACTATATTTTTATCTTTGACAATTTTGTCTCATTCTCCGGTTTAACTAATGTTTAGTGAATCAAATCAATCTTCCAAAATCTTTTTAAAATTTTAACAATTGCTATACTATCATTCTTTTCAAAATTACACAATTCGATCCTTTATCTTTACACCGCCCCAATAAATGTCCCTCATATTTTCTCAAAGCACCCTTTATTCTCTCCCTCTAGTGAATCTCTCCAACCTCTTAGAATCAAGATTAACGTCCAGCTTCGAAGGATCCAACGAGAGCTTCTCGCGTAAAAACGCATCGAGGTTAAACCCGCTCCCAGTGTCAGTGTCCTCGCGTCCAGCAGAGCTCTCGGTTTGCTGATTAGATTGGCTATCTTTGGCTCCACCCATGTTTCTAAGAGTAGTAGTTAACCTGGTGTTGTCATTGTTCTGACCAAAGTTTAAGAGCCTTTTAACGGTGTCTAAAGCCGGGTCGATGATATCCAAGAATCCTGTGACCCACGAGGCATCATCAACAACCTCTGTGCGCTGTTTTGCAATGAAGAACAGGTTAATATAAAATCTACTGGAAGATCCTGCTATAATTCAAGAATGTGTACAAGAGCTTACTTGTTGGAAGTAGAGGTTACGGATTTCTTCAGCACGTTCGGAGTCTCCTTGATCCTCCTCAAGTTGTGCCCATGTCATCCATGTAACGTAACTTTGTGAGTTAATGTTCAATGAAGATCTGAATAATCTTCTTGCTGCTGATAAGTTTCCTGCTCTCTGTTCAAGAACTCCCCACGCCTGTAGAGACAAAGAATTTGTTTCAGCATCCTCCAATACTAAGCTAATGTTTTAGCAGACTTGCTGGCTAACTCATGATCCCAACATGTTTTTGGCTACTAAGTCTTATTCCCGTTTTAACAATTTTTACATTCATTCACTGAGAGAACACATAAAGTTGCAAATGAAAGATTTTATTAGTTATACCTGTAGACAACGAGAAGCACTTTCGGTATTTGCATCAATGGCGAGAGCTCTTTGGTAAAGTTCTCTAGCTGTTGTTGTGTTTCCTTCTTTCCATTCCATCCAACCCCAAGCCTAAACCAGAATACACTTCCACCAATCATTTCCCCTTCCATACACAATTATAAAGACTCTTGAATTCGCTAGCCAGATAGAACTGGGTAAAACCAAAGTCTACTAGTAAATGGTTTAAGTTTATTTATAATAGAAGGAAAACCTATTGACCAAAACTATTTGAGCAGATCGATCATGTAAAGAGCAATGAAACTGAATCATGTACACTTACAATCCAAACAGGTTGATGTCTAGGATCGAGCTCTGATGCTCTTCTTAGTAAAGCCCGGGCAAGATTAGCAGATGAGTGTTTGTACTCCAGTAAGCCAAGAGACTGAAGGAGAACAGGGTCTCTAGGATTGAGCGCATGACCTATCTTCAGGAGCTTTCTTCCACGCTCAACATTACCCACTCCAGCTTCAAACACCCCCCACACGTGCCACGCAAATCTATTCTTGGGGCTTGCCTGGACAGCTCTCTATGGAAAAGAAAAAAAAAAAAAAAAAAGGTGCGATTAGAGCCTGAAGCTTTCACATGTAGTAAGTCATTCCTGGATAAATATACAGCCTTTGCTGCTTTGACCTCATTGTGAATGGGATATATAAAAAAACAATGTAGCAGTTACCTCAAAAAGCTTTCTAGCAGCTGGGTATCTTTCCTGCTGTATCTCCAACTGAGCCCATGCCTGTTCATAAGAATGAACATTTAGTGAGAAAAGAGAAGCTCATTCAGAAAATTTTGTTAACATCTAGATACAAGCAACCTTTTGAAACTAAATCATGTGACTGATTAAGAGAAGAGAGGGGAGGCCAGAATTACGTTTCATGAATATGGCAGTATCACAGTAGCATTCTCCTTTTACACAATTATCTAAGAAGATTAATCCTAGGGTGAAACTTAATCGAATGGCATTGTCCTATCAGCCCTTATCACAGATATAGGATGATGCAAAACACTTACCAACCAACTGGCACAGCTCTTGGAGTTGCATATAGTGGCCTGCTTAAACAGGTACCTTGCCTGTTCATACCGACCAGCTTTGGCTTCCAACAAGGCAAGTGTTTGGTAGATATACTCGTTTCGGCCACAAAACTTGAGGCCTTTGGCTAACAAATTCCTCGCTTTACTAATATTTCCTTGTTTTATCTCCAGGTTTGCCCATCCATGCCAGGCTGCTACATGCTTCTTGTCAGCCACCGTCGCTGCATCAAACAATTCTCTCGCTCTTCTTACATTTCCCAACTTTTTTTCCAAGACTGCCCAACACTGTTCCAAAGAAAAAGGTATATGATATGCATGAGAAACAGAAAGCTGCCTTCAAGTGTATCAAGCAAACTACTTTAAAACCATAGCACCTGCCAGATGTATGCATTCTCTCCTTGTGTAGATTGACACCCTTTCTCATACACGATCCGAGCTTCCGCTAACTTGGATTGTTTGCTCAGTATCTTCCCTAACGCCACGTATGGTCTCCCATCCTCCGGCCAGTAAGCTATGCACTTAAAACCCAACAACACAGGATTAGATTCAGTAGACGTCTACTCCCTACATTAACCTCTCTAAACTATACAAACAGTCACTAAATTGATGGCTGGAAAAATCAGAATTGCATGATAAAGCGATGTTACCTTCTCCAGAATCTTCTCAGCGTCTTTGTATCTAAAATTCCTAGCCAGAACTTTTGCTCTGTACAGAGATAAGTCCAAATTCACCGCAAGTGGCTTCTCTTGAGCCCTAGCAGCAGCCGCGGCTGAAGATGAAGACGACGACTCCGATCTCTCCGGCTCAAACATAGGCATCTTCTTCGCTATATTACTCAGACCAGCATCGATCCTCGCTGGATACTTTTTTCCCTCTTCCTCACTAGATTCCTTATCGGAATTCTCCAACAACGGCCGTCGAACTACCAACACACCCTCCGTGTTAGATTCCTCTCCCTCTCCCTCGCCGTTCGCAAATTCCTTTTGTTGCGATGATACACCTGAAGAAGACCTGTCGACGACTGCACACAGAGACATGTTCTTAGATGAGCACGGAGGATGCGTGAGAAACGATTGACCGGAGATTCCATGGGTTCCGATATGGATCTTCGCTGGTAATTTACAGAGATTCTCGGGAATTTGAGAAGGAGTGAGAAACAAGAGAGAGAACGAAGAAGTATTCGCCTGAGAAGGTGATGAAGACGATGAAGTCGGGACGAAGAAGAAGTGCATTGTTTTTAAAAAAAAAGCTTTTAACTGATAAAACGGTTTGCGGGAGCTTTCATGGAGGAGACTCAGACGGAGAAGGAAGCTAGGCGGGCTCGGGGAAGAAGAAGGTGATCCTTAAAATGACGAAGCTACCCCTAAATTAATATAAGCTTTCGTGTATCTTGCATTCTTATATTAAGGGTGATTTGGTCATTGTCTGGAAGATACTACTGTGCAATATCCGACCACGTTGCTAAAGTTTTTGGATGGCTTTAGCTGAATTGGATTTCAGTGACACGTGGTCACATATTAGTGGCTTGAAATTGTGAGGAAGATTCTTAGCCAGAGAGAACCTATACACTCTAGTGCGGTCAAGTACATGGTTAAGTTCGAAGCCATCCAATCCATATCTCGTCTTAGATAAGACCAAAACAAAGAAGTCATGACATGGTCTGCTCTGCTCACTAATGAAAAAAGTTAAAATCATTTTCCAATATTCAGTTTCTTTTGAAAAAAGTTAATCTACAACCATTTAAATATTTGAATTTGGAATTATTTGTTTTAATTTTAGGTTACATGAATTATTAAAATGGAAACTATCTTATATATTAATGTGTGCAAATAACACAAGAGTTTCCGATATCTCTAACAACATTTTAGAGTAGTATAAGAAAATTAAAAACAAAAAAAAAAATATAGAGAAAATTGTCTCGTGTAAAATACCGTCGAAGAAATTAAAGATGAAGTCTTCTTTCTTCATATATGTTTTTGTTTTGTTTTTGTTTTCCAAGCCACACCAAAATGCAAAACGCCAAAAGCCAAACGTGACAGCGTAATGAACTCTAAGACTTGTGCTGAAGCCAAACAGGGAGCCAAGAAGCTCCATCAATAAAATCAATGGACAAGAAAGACTCAACTTCTTGTTTTGTAAGCTCTTTGGCCCAATCAGATCTTTGTTGCCTCTCAGCTCCTGGTCCATGACACTTATACTCTCCATGGTATAGATTCCTGATAAAATCTCAAGAATATTAATACATTAACTAAAATATTGTACTCGTCGAAATTAGGTAAAGAAGTTAATTTAATCGAAAGACTAACTCGGTAGAGCCGTCGTAACTCCAGTTGGTCCAACCGTTAGGGACAACGGTCTTGGACAAGTAAGTTTTGGCAAAGATGACTCGAGAATAAGGTCCTTTGGCCCGACCCAAGTAAACCTCATCAATTCCATACACTTTGCCTCTTATAAACACATAACCCGTATGTTCCTCTGCGCTTTCCCTATGGTGAGCTGTGATTGACCCGTATGGTTTCACCCTCTTGTCCGATATCACAAATATCTCACAATTCTGTAACGATATTGGAAATTAATTTTCTTTTTAGATATGCTATGATTTAGATAATGTGTATAGTGAGGAGAAACATACGTTGAAAATGGAAGTTGCACGACCGAAGATGAAGTCGATGGAGCCTTGGATGTAACACTCGTGGTAGTAATGTCTACCTTTGTTATCAAACAAAGTGTTGTGCAAGCTGTAGAACGCACAATGGTAAAATGCTACTTTGTCAGCAGCCACAAACGCTGCAACCGATTGGTTCTCAGACGTGAATGCCATTCCGACGGGTGCATCATTCTGTACATTCATAACATGCACGAATGTCATTATTTGACGTAATTGAAAAGAAAAACAAATTTCGAATGTCTTCAATTCTGATACGTACTCTGATGCTGATACCAAAAGCGACGAAGTGATTAGCTTCAACTTTGAAAGTGGCTGAAGCAACATTGTCGACCGAACTTTGCGAAGATTCGATCACCGTTTTGCCTTTTCCATTGCCCCTCATGAATATGAACGGCTTGTTCTCTGGAATGTGCACTCTCTCCCTTTTTCCCAAAAAAAATTAAAATCATCAAATTCAAAATCATAAATGTTCTATTAGGTAGTATATATTGGATTACTATGACTTGGTCCTATATACATATATAGCAAGTTTTTGGGCATATCAAAAACTTTTAAATGGTTAAACCTCTTAAAAGTAAATATATACGTACTTGTAGGTTCCTTTACGGACATGGACGATAATCCAATTGGAGTTACCAACAGGGACAGCATCAATGGCTTTTTGAACCGAAGTGTAGTCTCCTTTGCCTTCAATATCGACAATTATCGATCTGTTTGTTGCGATTTTTTCAGTTAGAAGCGGTGCGTCCAATTTAGTCTTTAGCATTGCTGATGCGTCCGAACCCCATACGGACATTACAATTAGGGTTATGACAAGGATCATTCTTGCTCGATGACCCATCTTTTTCTTTTCTTTTTTTCTTGGGGTTTTTAGTTTTTTTTTTGGAATGGGGATGTGAGAAAGATATTATATGGGTGAAAGAAAAGGTTTAATTTAAGAAAACAGGTTTTTAAATTTAGGTTTGTTCGTTGTGTTTGTTTAGTTTTGGGAGGTAAGGGATTTTGGAAGAAGAAATTGGTTTTTACTTAGAATGTTTTGTTTTTATTTTTAGACATTTATTATTGATTAATGGACGATAAATACTTTGAAGTATATTTCTATCTTTGGTATTTAGAATGAATGAAGATTGTGTTTGTTTGTGTAATGATGATACACTGTATAAACCGCTCATTCATAAACGTAATCAAAAGAAGTACTTCACTCAGGAGCCATTAAAATCTCAAGAGAAACGGTCCTCATTGCTTATACCCTACAAAACATCCAACTGAATTTACGTTTGGCATTACAAAAATATTAATTGTAACAATGACATAATATATGAGTTCTTCCGACGTTTTATGAGACTTTGGTACATATTGAAAATCATTTTAAACTAAATCAAAGGAATAGTTCGTAAAATCCAACGTAGTATCTAGCGTCCCGTACGTCAATTAAGGAGTCTGATCTTTTGCAAATGTGTTCGATTCATCAATAATCTTAAAACGTACTACATATATGGTTCACACCCGATGTAAGTACTAGTCGATTTCAACGTATAATGCAGTATTTTAAAGTGGCAAAACAAATATTTATATATAGCTGTGATATAAAATGTATCGTCTCGTATCTATAGGATCATATTTTGTCCTCAACGAATCCATAAACCTCAAACTTGATGAGTAATGGGAAGAGGGGGACCATAGAAAAAGGAATCTATAGCTTTGATGCTACTTGTGAAAGTTTACTACATGACTCTAGTCGACAATAAACTAAAATTAAAGTATTTTCTTTCTCAGTATATAGTTAATTACAGTGTCATTTATATAGTACTTCCACAAAACGCATTTACGTTTTTTAAAACACCACAGTTACTATTAAAAGAATACTCTCCCACACTTAATTTGTATGAATAAACTAATTAATGTTTTAGGAAAACAGCTATATGGACATTAATGAGTCCCACCATATTACCATCTGTCTCTGGTGTCTCTAGAATCTACTAGCTCGTCGTTTACTACTAACCCTAGTCTATACTCGTCTTTTTCTACTAACCTTACATGTGTGTATATAGACTATAGTGGATATAAAGATATTATAAACGCTTACGTGAAAATTAACCTAACAGTTCACATTATTCATACATGTTCTTTTTACCCATTTCTATGTCCTGTCTTCTTCTCAATCAACTGTTACCTATAACCATTTATTGAATCAAACCGGTTCGCTACTTTTTAATTTCTTTTGATTCGCTCTATATACTTTCTGTAAAGCAAATGCGTGATTTCAATTCCCAGATAGTCAGGTACCACCAAAACCAAACAAAAATCACGAAAAAAAATACGATGTGGTTGGCCTAGGAACTTTATATATATACAATCAAAAATATATATACTTTATCTAACATCACATTAATATTGATACGTATTTGGTTTTGAAATTGTTAACGAAACTTAACCGGAAAATATAAATGACTTTAGTTAATACCAATTTTCGGGCGTTACACTTCAGCAAAAAAAAATTAATAAATCACGTTCCTCTGTTCACTTTCTTTTTAAATTGATCTACCAAAAAAATCGAGACAAATGTCAACCGGTATAATTTCATTTGTTTTTTCATATATATTCTTTTCGGTTGTGATTATTACTAATATCACGGACACTTACTTTCTTCAACTTCCTATTTATACATACACTTCCAAGTTCAAATAAACAAGTCATCTTCTCATTAGCTACCAATATTAATTACCTCCAATTCTGTACCCAAAAAAAAAGGTGATGAAACCAAAGAGAAAACTTCCAGAAGCTGCAGCTGCATCATGTGTTCTTGTCATCATGAGCTTGTTATGTGCCTGCATTAATGGTGATCAAATGGAGACTAATAACGAAGGGACGTTATCTTATAGTTACTACGAGAAGACTTGTCCCAAAGTAGAAGAGATCGTGAGATCTTCACTTTCATCAATGTTTATTCTTGATCCTACTTCTCCTGCAGCCTTGCTAAGGCTTATGTTTCATGACTGCCAAGTTCAGGTTCTCTATCTCTAGCTAAATCATTCTCTCTTTCTCGCTCTAATTAAGAAAATTCTTCTCAATATATTATATTTGTTTTCAACTTAATAGGTTTTGCTTTAACAAAACAAAAAAAAAACTTAATATATAGGGTCTGCTTTAACAAGTGTTTTTGCAATTATGTTAAGGATTCGAATTTATACATTTTACGTGAATAAGCATATCAGCATGTCATGAATCTGATCGTTATAATATGATCATTCAGCCTTTAAAATTGTCAAAAGTGGACGTTCGTACATAATATATAGTTTTTAATGGTATATATATATATATATATATATTTTGACAACGGTATATTTTTCTAATACATAATATCTAGTTTTTAAGTTCACATAGATGTAATAGATAATGCATCTGATCGATAAATTTAGAAAGACTTAATAAATTTAGAAGACAACAGTAAACGGAAAATTTGCTAAGACGACCACTTTAATTAGTTAAACATGTCACGGTCCAGTGTGGACTATATGTAGGAAGAATGACGTATTTTTCCATATCAGTGCGCGTCGTGATCACTTACGATGACATAGGAACATTATGGTGTCCTGAGTAAATAAATGCAAACTATTTTCATTAGTCGGATTCGGATACATACGTCGGTCTGAGACTCGGAATTAATACAATATCTCTAGGAATAACTTCATACAAAATAACGTACATGCTTGAAAATTCAGTGTTTTCTATTGTATAATTCTTTTACAAAAAAAATTAATTTTTTTTTGTAGAAAAGTCACAATTTTTCGTATCAAAATCTTTAAAAGAGATGGAGAAAAACTCGAATAGATCATTGTTCTTGGTATTTATTTCATTTCATCCATCATCATTAATTGTTGGGAAATAAAAATAGAAATGGCTTAATTATATAGGGCTGTGACGCATCGATCCTACTCGAGCCAAGCGGGGACCAACAGTTCACGGAGATTGATTCAGTCAAGAACTTCGGAATCAGAAAGAGAGACCTGATTGGCTCTATCAAAACCTCACTGGAGACGGAGTGTCCCAAGAAAGTCTCATGCTCTGATGTAATCATCCTCGCCGCCAGAGAAGCCGTGGCTCTCTCGGGAGGCCCACTCATCGCAGTGCCACTAGGAAGAAAAGACTCTCTCTCCACTCACAGCAAACACGTGGCAGACTCTGAGCTCCCTCCTTCCACCGCTGACGTGGACACCACCTTAAGTCTCTTTGCCAGCAAAGGCATGACCGTCGAAGAGTCCGTCGCCATCATGGGTATATATACTTTTATTTATTTACTTCTTATAATAAATTATTATAAGACACTAATTCATATAATAAGACTTCAATCTCATGTAGGTTCACATACCTTAGGAGTGACACACTGCAACAACGTACTATCACGTTTCGGTGATAACGCAAACGCGACGAGCGAGAACATGGATCCACGTTTCCAAACGTTTCTTCGTGTTGCTTGTCCAGAGCTTTCTCCTACATCACAAGCCGCGGAAGCCACATTTGTTCCCAACGATCAAACTGCGGTGGTCTTTGATACAGCTTACTACGATGAAGCCATCGCGGGACGTGGCAATCTCAGGATTGATTCGGAGATTGGAGCTGACCCACGCACACGTCCGTTTGCTGAAGCGTTTGTAGCTGATCAAGACCGTTTCTTCAACGCCTTCTCTTCCGCATTTGTAAAATTGTCATCTTACAAAGTGTTGACCGGGAACGAAGGAGTAGTTAGAAGCGTGTGTGACAAAATAGATTGATCTATATTATAATTATCAAATGTTAAATGACAAAATTATTATACAATCCGTAACAAACTTAGATGGTTTAAAGCATAGTATCAAATATTTAACCTATTAAAACGTTTCGCAATATTCATCACACAACCGGACTTAGCGCAAACCGGTTCAACGATCAACTTATGGGCCCTCAATCGTTTCGTGGCCAATAAGTAGTTTATCTTCTTGGAGCAATTGTGTAAATAAGTTTTTGTCAATAACAACAAAATTATTTAAATTTAAAAAGAAAACCAAAAAAAGAACAAAACATTCAAGAGCTACAAAGTAAATGAATATATGGATTGCCTTGTTTATTAATTATAGGGATACGATTCAACTTAACGAAGCTGTTGAACAAGGAATTCGTATATCTCTGTCCAAATAATATGGATCAAATTATAAACTTTATGGTAACAAAGACTATGCATATATTTTAATTTGGAAAGTGAATGGGCAAAAGAGTAAAGTGTTGATTTAACATATTAATGAAAGATTATTACAATATTACATTATAAGTTTGATTGAAGTAGTCATCAACCATAAACTTCGATATTGACAAAAAAAAAAAAAAAAAAAGTTGGAAGAATCATCATGGGTGGTATGAAAACATTCATAGCGTTCTTTGTTATGACTATGCTCATAAGTGCAACTATATCTCGAGCCCAAAAAACGACGACAGTGGTTATTCGTAATGATCTTGAAGATGGTTTGACGCTATGGCACCATTGCAAATCAGGGGATGATGAGGTTGGATTCGGGAGTTTAGCACCAGGTGGATCGTGGTCGTTTGGATTTAAACCGCATATATTCGGCCGGACTTTGTTTTTCTGTAACTTTAGTTGGGGAAATGGAAGTCATTATTTTGATATCTACAAACAGAGTAGAGACAAAGAGTATAAAGAGTTTGGATGCAGAAGATGCGAATGGAAAATACGGAAGACCGGACCTTGCAAGCTAGTTAACAAGACGCCCAACTTCATTGATCTTTGCTTTCCTTGGACCTAAATATTTCCAAAAAAATTTTAGAGCAGAATAACAAAATATTATAACGTACGAAGAACATTGTAGTAGTCTTAACTACAACGAGCTTTTTATTTCATACTTACAATTCACAGACCGTTTTTCTATTTATCATATATTATAAACAGAGAACACGTTATTGATCGAATTAATGGCGCACACACTATTTACTAATATTGCAACAGAAAAAAATGTAAACATCAATTTAATCAATCTCCGTCCGGACTGAACTTATCAGGACCTCTCATTGTACTCTATATATAAGCTTATTCTTCGGGCATCGGTTGTGCTATAATATACGTTAAGATGTATATATTGCAATTAAATCAGTACAAAGCAAATAATTGTTCAAATCATTTTGAGGTCTATTCAATCGTAATGTCGAGAAAACATATGGGTGTGATGTGTATAATGTGGCCATATAATACGAACACTCGGGTCTTTGTTAATGTTTTCCACCAATGACGTGTCAGATGAATTCATAGGCTTTAAAAAATTAGAGTCCCATTCCATATTGTAGACATATATATTACACATATGTGTCTTAGTTAACAACAAACGCAAATCGATTAGAGTCCAATTTCATGAGCCCCAAATATCAAAGGTAAACGTAGTGAGTCAAAACGTAGTGCAGAATCTAGCGGTAATAGATTCGGACATAACAACCAATATCAAAGTTAACCGCATGTTAGGTGAATGGAAATAAACTAGTCCCCGCGTGGGAAGGCTTTTGCCGTTTATTATCGGACTAAGTGGAAGTGAAAACTTTATATAATCTTTCTGTGGCCAACAATTGTTTATCTTCTTGGAACAATTGTTTATTGTCAATAACAACAAAAGTATATATATATATATATATATATATATATATTTAAAAAACAAAGAAAGAACAGAACATTCAAGAGTAATATGTTCTAGAGGTATGAATAAAACAAAATAAAAAAGAATTATCGAAATTTTTAGAGAAATTTAATAAAAATAATATATTAAGAATATTGTACAGTGAAACGAGCTTATTTCTTTCATAATTACATTTACATATTTTTGTTTATCATACAATATAAGGACTAAAGTTTATCAGTTATAAAAAAAATTGTTATATAGAGTAATAGAGAACAAGTTGATCGAATCAATCGCACACACACTATTTACTATTGCCATATATATAACAACAAAAAAAAAATGTAAACATCTACGTTATCTATTGCCAGTTTAATCGATCTCCGAGACTGAACTCAGGACTCATTGAACTATTGTGCTATCTACGTTAAGATATTTTTTAATTAAATTAGTACGAAGATACATTTACGAACTACAATACAAGGCAAACATTTCTTTAAAATATAGTTCTGAGGTATATTCAATTTGATGGGATTCAAACCATGATTTTGGAGAATTTGATAGGATTTAGGAAATTTAGAATTTTGATAGATTTTAGGGAAGTTCATATGATTTTCTGTAAAAAAATTTTAAATCCCACCTAAAACCATGAGATTTGGATTTCTGTATTTTTAACTAAACAAATCTTCCAAAATCTTCCAGAATCCTAAAAGTTATTAAAATCCTAATCCACAAAACTGTTTTGAATAACAGTGGATTTTAAAGTAGATTTTTAAATCATCAGTTCAATAACAAGGGATTTTAATGGATTTTAAAGTAGATTTTCAAATCATCAGTTCAATAACACTGAATTTCAGAAGACTTTTTAAAATACATGATTGAATAAAATAGGATTTGTAAATCTTACACAAGCTCTTTGTTAATGTTCTCCACCAATAAAGTGTCCGATTAATTCATTTATAGGCTTTTTTAAAAAAAAATTAATCCAATATCGAAATAAGCAATGTCATAGTTAAAACGCATATTGGGTGAATGGGAATAAACTAGTCCCCCCCCCCGCATGGGAAGGCTTTTATATCGTCGAGTAGTGGAAGTGAAACCATATAGTTTGAAAACAGCGATGAGATTGGTGAGAAGATATTTTACTTGCAATATTGGTCAAAAATAAATTACTCTTATTAGATATAGAAGAAACAGACACATTGAAATCATGTAAATATGTTATATTAATCTTCTTAAAATTTTATAAATTATAGTTTTTATAATTTTTTTTTTTGTTTGGGGGTGGTAACATAACAGTTGTAGTAAATAGTAATAAGGGGGGGTTAAGGAAATGGTCGGGACAGCTAAGAAAGATCGCTCTCTCCTCATCAGACAAAAAATTACAAGCGAGAATTTCTTTGTTCCTCTACGACCGGACAAGACACGTCCGTCGTCTTCTTCTTCTAACTTACGCTTCCCTCCTTATCCTACGCCTCACATCTTATCCTACGCATCTTCCCTTCCATTAAGACCTAGGGTTTTCTCTCTTTTCTCTCTCTCTCCTCTTCCATCATCATTCTCCCTCCCTCCTCCCCCGATCTATATCCAAATCCTTTACCCTTTTCAATTTTGAATCGAAACCCTTTTTTAAAAATAAAAAACCCCAATTGAATCTTACGGTTCTGAGAGGAGTTTTAAGGGGGTAAGGGGGTTTTCGAGAGATGTTGAATGTGTTCATTGATGAATCTGTTTTCTCTCTGCTTCAAGCCATTCGGGCACATCTGCGATAATTCCGAGGCTGGATCGGGTGGTGGTGGCGGCGTTTCTGGTGGTGGCGGTGGAAACGGCGGTGGTGCTGAAGGCAAAGACGGTTTGCTTTGGTTCCGTGATCTCGGTAGATACTGCGGCGGCGAATTCTCCATGGCTGTGATTCAAGCCAATCAGGTTCTTGAAGATCAGAGCCAGATCGAATCCGGTAATTTCGGTACTTTCGTTGGTGTTTATGATGGTCATGGTGGTCCTGAAGCTGCTCGTTACGTCTGCGATCATCTCTTTAACCATTTCCGACGTGAGTTACCACTGTGATGATTCGTTGTTTTTTTTTTTTTGACATTTTAGAGCTTTGGGTCTTTTTTTAGGGGAGTTACATATAATTTTAGATGAATCCGTTGACTTAAATTCTCTAGCTTTTTTTTTGGGTTCAAGTCTTGTGGTGATGAAGATTGTGATTGGTCAACAAAGTTAGGTACTTTGACTTTCTTTTTAATCTCTTGTTGGGGATATAATTAGGTTTCCCATTGAAGCTGCTAATTACAAGTTTGAAGCTACAGTCTTTTTAGCCCATTTTAGTCTTTTACTTTTACAACTTCATCCTGTGTTTCATTGTTCTTTGCTGTGCGTTGCTTTGCCATCTTTTGTTGTCATAAGCATTTAGTTACGTGGAGTGTCCCTAGGAGTGTACTGTACATTTTATGAAAAGGAGGTTGAGCCTCTCTCTCTTATGTTGGGATTGCTCAGGCTTTACGATTATGCAGAAATATCAGCGGAGACGCAAGGAGTTGTGACAAGAGAGACTATACAAAGAGCATTTCATGCGACTGAAGAAGGATTTGCTTCCATTGTCTCAGAGCTGTGGCAAGAGATACCGAATTTGGCAACTGTTGGCACTTGTTGTCTAGTTGGAGTGATTTATCAAAATACTCTTTTTGTGGCTAGCCTCGGAGATTCACGGGTTGTTCTCGGAAAGAAAGGCAACGGTGGTGGACTCTCTGCTATCCAGCTGTCGACTGAACACAATGCTAACAATGAGGATATTCGTTGGGAACTTAAGGACTTGCATCCTGATGACCAGCAGATTGTTGTGTTTAGACATGGAGTTTGGAGAGTTAAGGGCATTATTCAGGTAGTTTCTCATTCTCTTTTCTGTTAGTTTCTCAAAGAAAAGGGCAAATTTGGGGATAATTAGGTTGCAGAATAGCAGAATTCAGTGTGTTGCATTGGTTTTTCTTCCTTCTTTCTCTGACACTCAGCCATGGATCATGTTGTTGTGCTTTTATATTTCTATTTAGTCATACTTTTGGTTAGAGCTGGTTTCTGGTTTTTCTTTGAATTTTTAGTGGTGGTACTCATGCTCTTTTGTGAAGAGATAAATTGGTTAATGTTTCGTTCTTAGTAGTTGAGTGGTTTGTCCCGTTTTTATATAAGCTATAGAAAAAGTCCATTAGGGATCTAAGAAGTCCAAATCCTTATGATGAAGTAGTGAAGTAGTACAGGGTTTATCATGAACTTCCATAGTTCCATACAGCTCTTAGGATTGGTGATGTCTAGTTACCAATAAGTAATCAGCTAAACCAAACAGCTCTTAGGATTTTGTGTTCATTCCCTGTTTTAGTGATCAGCGTTGATTTAATGTTTTCATAGGTTTCGAGGTCTATAGGAGACATGTACATGAAGCGACCCGAATTTAACAAGGAGCCAATCAGTCAAAAGTTCAGAATTGCAGAGCCAATGAAGAGACCATTGATGTCTGCAACACCGACTATACTCGCTCATCCTCTGCATCCTAATGATTCGTTTCTCATTTTTGCATCTGATGGTCTTTGGGAACATTTGACAAACGAAAAAGCAGTTGAGATTGTTCATAACCATCCCCGTGCTGTAAGTTTCTAATTTAATTTCTCCCTTAGATGACTTGCCATGATTAGTAGTTTGCACATAGTGTTACGTTGCTCCCCTCATTAAACATCCGTATGGCTTTTTTTGGTCTTAGATTACCGTGTAAGTGAGAGTTAAGTCATAAGAATCCTTGTTATTACAAGTTCGTTAGATGTATGATTGATTTGTTGCACTGTGTTTTCTCTCTCTCGCTCTCTTTTCAGGGAAGCGCAAAGAGACTGATAAAGGCGGCACTTCACGAGGCAGCGAGGAAACGTGAGATGAGATATTCAGATCTAAGGAAGATTGACAAGAAAGTGAGGCGCCATTTTCACGATGACATCACGGTTATAGTGGTGTTCTTGAATCATGACCTCATATCCAGAGGTCACTTCAACTCAACAACACAAGACTCACAAGTCTCTATACGGAGTGCTCTTGAACACTGAACATTTTACAACAATGTTTCTTCTTACATGGTTATATGACTTTTTTTGCCTAGCACGCAATAAAAAACTGGGCAACATCTAAAAACAAACAAAAAAAAAAAAAGAATTGGAAAACATTGTAATGAGTTCTCTTGTATTAAGCGGCTATGTTTGACTGTGGTGTTTCTCTTCAAGTCTTTGCATAGGTCTGCCCTGATGAAGTTACCCACCAGCCTCTCGTCAAAAAAAGACTACATGCCGTATTTTCTGGTTTCTCATCTCTTTTATCACATCTGTAACTGTAAGTCAGTACTGTGTAACAACGTAGTTGTGTTATACGTAACCATAACGTTCTCCATTGTAAAATCAAGTTTCTTTTAAAGTTTGTAACAGAGAGTAATCAAAATGCTCGCTTCCCATTTAGGTAGTAGTAGGCAACTGAGATTGCTCCTCGGTCAAATTGGTTATTTTCGTTTTCAAAGTCTTGACAGACAATTTTCAATATGCTATTTTTTTCCGGCAAATGGCTCTAATCGTTTTCAAAGAAATATTCTAGGATCCAATTTTTTTATTGAGATGTGATGAATTTGACTTGAAGAGTTCATGGCTTCAAAATTTTCTTTATACGACTTTTCTGGATGATAAAGAAGCACAAATTCCAGTTTTGAATATTATTATCAAGATCTTAGTGGGAACTATATTTGAAGAAGAACAAGAATGAATGTAATAAGAAAAATCAGATAAAGCTTTCTAGGCTGCATTATCCATCAAAAAGAAGTCGAATGTCAATCAACTTCTCAGAGCCCAGTGCATAATCATCATCTTTCTCGACATTACAAAGATTCATCAAGAACCCAAAAAATCAAAATTATAAAATACAAAAACAAACAAAAATATTATTAGGATCCTCAGAGTAAAAAGTGCTTATAGCGTTTCATCAACAATAAAATCAGGTCTCAAAGATTTCATGCCATCATAGGATCCTTTTACTAACAAAAACTTAAATAAAATAATAAAAAAACGAATCAAAAAGGATGATTAAAGATATAGCACGAGCTTATTCGCTATGCCTGGTAAAACATAAGCGAAGCGACTCAACGCCCCTGCAAAAATAATCTATCGCCTCTAAAATAGATGAAAGAATCATCCCATAAAATACTGAAAACTCTATAGGAAAAATCAATCTGAGAGGCGAATCCAATCAGTTAGCTTAAAAAAACCATTTTTAAGATCACAAACATAAAAAAAAACACAAACACAACAGACATAAACTAGCTATATGAGAGATAGATCAAGACTGTTTTAGGTTTTGCCGGAAGTGTTGTTATTTATACATACGAATTTTAGGTTTAGGGTTTTTTTATCCGGCCGCAAAAATTTCACAAAATGGGCCTTGATGGTAGAATAATGGGCTTTTTATTTCATTATAAGCATGTCTTAAGAGGAAAACAAAACCCACCATATCCTTTGTATATGGTCCAGTTGGCAAATCATCTTTTTGGTCCGTGTCTTTATCAAACATATCATTCCTAATTTTCTTATAAGCATTCTGATTTAAAAACTTTTGAAAATGAAATGAGAAGATAAAATTTGACAGAATATGGATCTTTATTCTCCTATATATACAACTATACAAGAAACATGTTTGGAACCTATTACAAGAACAAGAAGTCAAGAACTGAATCAGACATAAAGGTATAACATCATCACGTTTGTTGTATGATATAGTATGAAACAAAGACAGAGAGAAAATTTCTTTCATGAGTCATAAAATAAAAATGGCAAATTGATTTACAATAAATTTGTTAAACAAAAGCAAAAACCAATAATATTTTTTATTCAAAGGGCTTCGTTACATTTTAATAATTTGACATTGTTCTTATTTCTTTTTTTTCAGATTTCTTTTCGCTATTATATTTTTTTTAGGACCTGGTGGTAGTGGCTGTGAAGGTGGACGCCTGCATCTGGTTATCTTATCACATCCCCGATGATACGGACTCGTTTGCTGATCGGGTGGACATTTGCCATGACTACATCCTCGTTGGGGATCTCCACGTCCTATCGCTGGATAGCTAATAACTTTTGCAACTGCTACATTTATGTTACTTATAACTACAAATGCTATGAATATCGCCACGAGCATGAATCTTTGTGTTCCTTTCAAAATACCCATGATGATGACTTGTGTGTGTGTGTTTTTTTCTTATACAAAAGATGTGTATTTGTTTATCAAATAGCTAATTAATAAAAAGGGTTTCACGTTGTCATATTATATAGTGAATACAAAATTTAAAACTCAAATCTATACATATCAAAATAGATACCATACTATAAAAGAAATTTAGGAAATTTCATTTATGTCAATCTTTAGATCCATTGTCTCATCATATTATTAGTTGCTCTATTTAAAAAAAAATATATTTTACGTAGAAAGAGATCAAAGAAAGAAGAATATATAAACTTGATGGGTAGAAAATATACAGATTAATTTTTCCGTATAATCTACTAAATATATAGATGGCAAAATAGTTAATATTAGAACCAGTAATTTACTTCTATATACATACTATATTAGGTGTCATATTTAACCACTGCGTCGAGGTGGAAAAGAAAATACTAATTTTGTTATAGTTATATGCAAAATTAGTGATGATTGATGAGGTGTTATATGCAAAATTAGCTTGTCGACTTTACTAACATCATCAACACGTCCCAACAGTCCAATATATATGAGTAAATTTGGTTATTTAACTCCTTATAAAATAAGAAAACAATGTATAGTTCATTATGAAATAAACAATCTAAACTATTTTTTTATAAACTAAATAGATATATAATTTTGTTCTAGTTGTAAAAGTTAAACTCTAACCACCTTATTTGTAAACCGAATATAGCATTTAATTTTGTTCTAATTGTAAAATCTAAACACAAGCACTTTATTTGTAAACTCAAACCGATTTGTGATTTTGTTTTAATTGTAAAATCTAAACCTTAATCACCTTATTATATGTATATATATATATAATTTCGTTTTAATTATAAAATATAAACTTTAATTCTCGTTTATAAACTCAAACCAATATATAACTTCGTTTAATTGTAAAATCTAAACTACGGCAATATTTAACTTTTCTTAACTAAAAAATATACAAATTTGTTTCATTAATTTGTTTTGCTTTTTAAATTGAATTTTGATTTTTTAAATGAAATATTATATATAATATTCTGACTGGTTGAGAGGAGATGAAGTTAATACAAATTATGTTTTATATGATAGTATATTGTGTTAAACCATATTGTATCGTAATAAGTTATGTTTTATACGATAAATTCATGTTTACCGTGTTAAGTCATTTACTATATCACATATACATAAAAAGAAATAGAATCTTATTATATAAAGTTGGGTTTTAAAAGTTATCAATCTCAGATTTTGACATGTGTAACAGTTAATATTTAATAGGAGAAATTTGATTGACAATTTTTTATTTAAAAAATATTAATAATATAAAAAGATAATTATCAAAAATTACAGAATTTATTAAATAATTATAAAGAGATTATATATATATCATAAAATTCAAAATTATAATTTTATTTCCTTACTTTTAATTTTAAGTTATTAATAATAAAAATAGAAAAAGGGATTAAAGAAAATATACAGTTAATTATTAAATTCTAAATTTTGTAAATATTCACTTCTATATAAACATTGATCGTCTCATATTTAAATAATTTATTCAAAAACATTGCTTTCAACTTTGTTTAATTAGGCAATTTTCTTTAATGAGAAGGTAAATTTTTCTTATTTTTTTAAACCAAAATTCTCTCATACTTTCTCTTTTTTCAGTTGGGAATAGGTAAAACTAATATGTTGACCCGAAAAAAGATTAATACATGCGTCTTCTTTTCCTAATATTGTATTTTAAAATATATTGTAGTATTATTAGATTTTTTTATTTAATTTATCTTTCATCTTTGAATTATTTGGGATTGATATATTACTTTGCTTATAAATTTTCTTTTAATTTCTCAACTTTGGTTGGTCATAAACCTTTTTTTTTTTTTTCCAAATATAATTGTTACCATTATTCATTCAATCCCAAAGAAAGATAACAAATAGAAGTTCATCAACCTAATGGATGGATAAAATAGGCTAATCAAATAGAAGCTTACCACAAACATAGATAGATAGATTAGAAAAACATAAAACGTTGTTGATAGATCCATAGATCCATATATCCCTTTGTTTACAAAGCCGTCAAAGCGTCCTCTTAATCTTTGAGGAAAATCGAAGATTAAGAGGACGCTTTGACGGCTTTGTAAACAAAGGGAAGCGAAGATCGCGAGAGGCCACACGACGTCGATTGGCGGCGCAACGAGCAAGGAACGAGAGGGATTCATCATCAGCCGCAGTCACGGAAGGAGCAGCATCCGAAGTAGCTTCCGAAGCTGTGGCTTCACTATCACCCAAATCCATGGGATCGGACAGCGGAGGAGCAACAGGAGATAAAGACCTATGTTCCGGAGTGGGAGATTCATCACGGAGAACAAAGGAAGAACCGGAGTTGCGACGGCGTGAAGGGGTGCGGCGAGGAGCAGCGGCGCAAGGGGGCACGGTGCGGCGAGGAGCAGCGGCGCGAGAGGGCAAGATACAGCGAGACGAGGACGAGGATGCCATTGGTTCGAATCGAAAGCTGAAACAAGGATTTGTAAAGAGAGATCGATCAATGTGTTACAACAAGGGCTTGTAAAGAGGAATCGATGCCAACGAGGGTTTGTAAAGCCAATGCTCGGCGCAATGATTCAGAAAAGAAAAACTTATTGGGCTGAAAAAAGAAACAAAGAGCCCATCAGTAGTAACATGGCCGAATGGCCTTAAGAAACCCATCATACCAACAAACACCTTAAACCATTTTGAATCAAATTGAATTAATTAAGAACAAAAAGCATTGCGAAATTTGCAACCACATAACCACACAGAATTAGTCAAATTAAAACCATAAAAGAAATCACCTCAAGAACCCCGAGACCCAGCAAGCATGACAAATCAGATCAAAGTAGGAACACAGTGGAACAAAAAGAGACGAATTGTCAGCAAGACTCGACCAGATCACATTGTCGCAGTTGTTCAGCACACAACTATTGGGAAGCTCAACTTGAAGAATGAGGAGGACACCACTCTCCTAGATCAGTTATGGACTTTTAAACCCACCAATGGACATCACTTCTTTTTGTACTGAACTCATCCCCCTTAGTTTTGTTCCCTTTTTTTTTTTTTTTTTTTTTGAGTTTGATACTTATCACACTGTGGAGACAAGCTCACCCGTTCATCATGAATAAGCACAAGAGGAGGATAGATAGTCTGTGCACAGGTAACAAAGCGAGCAAATGAGGTAGATGAGCTCACCCGTTCATCATTATCAAGACACATGAGGATCATTGATCAATCTACGACACCCTTTTTTTTTTTTTTAATTAATATTGAAGCCATCGAACAAGTCCAGTAGACAGAAGTGATAGGTCCATGAGTTACCAATGAGAACAGAAAGAGAGAGGGTCATCACCACATCCATCTACAAGACACCCATCTAGTAGAAAGTGATACTGAACGCCTTTGTACAATGATCTCTTGAAGGGCAGGACAGCTAGCATTCACCAATACTTAGAGAATTCTTTAAACTTGTAAAAGTAGCAACTTCAAGCGGTTTTGTGAATATATCTGCTAGCTGTTTCTCAGAGTCAACATGAAGCAATTCCACAAGTTTTCTTTCAACTAATTCACGTATGAAGTGGTGCCGAATATCGATATGTTTTGTGCGAGTGTGCTGAACTGGGTTTTTAGCAATATTAATAGCACTGGTATTGTCACAATGAATTAAGAGGGTTTGGGTAGAGATACCATAGTCCGCCAGCATTTGTTTCATCCAAAGAAGTTGTGTGCAGCAGCTTCCTATTGCAATGTACTCAGACTCAGCCGTGGACATGGAAACACTACTCTGCTTCTTGTTATGCCAAGCGATGAGATTGTTGCCTAAGAAAAAACAACCACCTGTTGTACTTCTGCGATCGTCTGTAGAGCCTGCCCAATCTGCATCACAGAACCCAACAAGACTCGAGTTAGTTTGTTTTGTATAGTACAAGCCATGGTCCAGAGTTCCTTTAACGAATTTGATAATTCGTTTGACAGCTGCAAGATGTGACACACGAGGGCTTGATTGATAACAAGCACAGATTCCCACACTATAACACAAATCAGGTCTGCTTGCAGTAAGATAGAGCAAACTTCCTATCATCCCACGGTAGAGCCTCTCATCTACTTTAGGACCATCTTCATCTCTGGTGAGAATGCATGAAGTACTCATTGGAGTGGTTTTAGGTTTACTAGTTTGCATTTCAAACCTTTTCACAAGCTGTTTAGCGTATGTACTTTGAGAGATAAAGATGCCATCATCTGATTGGGTGATTTGCAAACCCAGAAAATAACTCAGCTCTCCACACATGCTCATTTCGAACTCCTTTGTCATGGTTCTCACAAACATATCAACCAGTTCCTTTCTTGTGCTTCCAAAGACTATATCATCAACATAGATTTGAACGATAAGAATCCCAGAGGAAGTTTGATGTATGAAAAGTGTTTTATCAACACTCCCTCTTACAAAGCCTTTCTGCAGCAGAAACTGTGTTAACCTTTCATACCAAGCACGTGGAGCTTGTTTAAGACCATAGAGTGCCTTCTTCAGTTTGTAGACATAGTCAGGATGTCGCGGATCCTCAAACCCTTTTGGCTGTGACACATAGACCTCTTCTTGCAGTAATCCATTCAAAAATGCACTCTTGACATCCATTTGATAAAGCCGAATGTTGAATAGACATGCTATACCAAGCAACAATCTAATGGATTCTAGTCGTGCCACTGGTGCAAATGTCTCATCAAAGTCGACACCTTCCACTTGTGAGTATCCCTGAGCCACGAGTCTGGCTTTGTTACGCACAGAGTTTCACTCATTGTCTATTTTATTCTTAAAAATCCATTTTGTGCCAACTACATTAACATGAGCAGGCTTTGGAACAAGATCCCACACATCAAGTCTTGTGAACTGCTCTAGTTCTTCATGACAGCATTGTACAGTAACTCATCATTAAGAGCTGCCTGAATATTCTTTGGTTCTATCTCGAGACACAAAAAGAAATATTGAAGCAGTTCGACTGTGCTACAAAGCTGGATTGTTGCAGCATTTCCTGAAAATTCAACTTGACATTCCGTGTTGTCCGCTCATTCATGTTTCCAATGATATCTCGCTGAGTGATTTTTATGCACTTGTGGCTGATTTAACACATCCAATTTTTGTGATGATTGCTCCTTCTCAATTTTTTCACACGAGGCTGACTCCTCGTTTTCGTTTGAGTTTGTGGTTCTGCAGCAGGTAGTTGTTGAACCTCTTGATCATCATCTTCAAGTTGAACCAACATAGGTCGATCTGTCATCAAATACAACATTGACTGAATCAACAACCATCCTTGTTCTTTTGTTAAAAACTCGTAGCAGTACTGTTAGTTGCATAGCCCAAAATAGTCCTTCATCACTTCTAGAATCAAATTTACCAAGATGATCTTTATCATTTAGTATGTAGCACACACAACCAAAATATGAAAATAGGCCAAATTAGGTGATTTGCCTTTCCAAATTTCATATGGAGTGGTCTTGGTTCCGTTTTACATAGACTCTATTGATGACATAACATGCCGTGCTTACAGCCTCTGCGCCAGAACTTTTGAGTGACATTGTTACCATGGAGCATGGCACGAGCCATTTCTTGTAGAGTCCGATTTTTCCGTTCTACAACCCCATTCTGTTGTGGTGTTCTTGGTGCTGCATACGATGACGAATACCTTGTCTGTTGCAGAATTTCTCAAATTCCTCATTTTGAAACTCACCTCCATGGTCGCTTTTGATCTGAAAATACTTCCTTTCTCCTTTGAAGCTGTAATGCAAGAATCTTGAAACTCAACTGCTTCTGATTTTTCCCTTAAGAAGCGAACCCATGTATACCTTGAAAATCATCTACCAAAACAAAAATGTACTTCTTCCCATTTATGCTCTCTATCTGAACATGACCCATGAGATCCATATGAATTAACTCAAGTACTTTCTTTGAAGCAATGTCTGGAATTCTTTTGTGATTCACCTTGATTTGTTTCCTTTGTTACATGCTTCACACGAGTCTTTGTCACCAAGTTTTGGTACTCCCGAACCACACCTCCATTGACTATTTTAACAAGACTTTGCACATTCATATGTCCCAATCTCTTGTGCCAAAGTTCAACTTCAGACACAGTTGCAGCCAAACATGTTGAAGAAGGTTTCCACATGTAACAATTATTGCCAGATCTAACACCAAACAAAACGGTATTGTTATTCTCATCTACTGCTTGACAATCAACTTTAGTGAAGATCACTCTCAACCCTTCGTCACACAGTTGGCTAATACTGATCAGGTTAGCTTTTAATCCTTCAACATAATACACATTGATTAATGATGGCTGACCAACATCTTCAAGTTGTCCTTTGCCTCTAATCGACCCTTTTCCACCATCACCAAAAGTTACCTTTCCTCCCGGGATTTCCTCATAGGCTGTCAAAATATTTGGATTTCCAGTCATGTGTCGTGAACATCCACCGTCAAAGTACCAAGGATTACCACCTTCACAGCTTGTAGAAGTAAAAGCTACTTGTGCTCTGCGGTTCTTCGTCACTGATTATCATAGAGAGATTACAGCAAATATTGATTTATTCTCGAATGGCCTGATTACACCTGCATTCATTATTCTCAGTTACCTTACTGTACACATCTCTTTTAGCTACCCAGACTTGAGAAAAATGAAATGGATCGATAAAGCATTTTCTAGCCATCCAAAGCTCCTTGACTTTACTCTTAAACTTGTAACAGAATCTACGAACATGACCTGTATTGCCACAGTGAAAATAGACGAAATTAATCCTTCTTTGCTTGGAATCAGTCCATGTCGAGAATTTACTTGACTTGAGGTTTTCGGTTTTTCAGTAGCAATAATTCTGTAGTTCAACATTGTTCAAAACAGTTGCTTCCACCGCATGAGTCATATCGCTTTTTACAAAGTTCACGACTTATCACGTGATGCGAAGTTCAACACCCAGTTGTTTGTTATACCCCAGACCTCGATGTTGAGATCCAACAATTCCCATTGACAAAATCTCATCTAGCTTGTTTCCACCATTGTTCAACATTCTGATTTTTTTATGATTCTCATTCAGCTCTCTTTCAAGTCTTATTGATCTTTCTTCTCTCTACACCAGAGTTCTTGAAGGTTTCTCGCTTTCTCTCAAGCAAATCCTTTTCAGTAGGAAAGTTCTTTACAGATTGGAACTTCAGACTTGCATTCTCCTTCCAAGATTGACCTTGGCTTCCAACTGCAATTTTTCCTTGACAAGTAGCAATTTTTCATTGCACAGCTGAACCCAATTGTCGTACAGTACACAATAGCTCTCTTTAGTAATTGATTCGTCCTCATCATCATCTGAGCTCTCAGCAGGTACCTCATCACTCTTAACGCTAAAGGCAAATAAATTCAACATCCCTTCATCTTCATCGCTATCAGATTCTGAATCGCTGAAGCTAATAAATGACTTGTTCTTACCTTTTTAAATTTGGACATTCCGTCTTCACATGTCCAAAACCTTTACATTCAAAACATTTCATCTCCTTTCTTTTTGTCAAAGGACATTCAGGTTTGTAGTGACCAAAACCACTACACTCATGACATTGAACTTCTTTTCTATGATCAGCCTTCTCCTTTTCTGTCCTATTGAAACGATTTCTAGATCTTTCTCCGTTATTTCTGTTCCAGCGAGAAGTCTCTCTTCCTTGACCTTTCTCAACTCTCTTTAAAGCTTTCCCAAAGTTTCTAGCCATCAAGGACATGTTATCTTTGATTTCTTTCAGTTGGTCGTTTGTATCATCTACCTTGAATGCAATTCCTTTGCCATGAATTCTCTGTTCTTGCAACCTCCATCTCTTCCGACTTCAACATTCCAACCAGATCTTCAAATTTCAAAGTATCAGTGTTTCCAGAGACTCTCATGACAGCTTTGTGTGCTGCGTACTTAGATGGCAAACATCTAATTAGTTTCTTAACCAACTTAGTATTCTTGTAGATTTTACCAGATTTTTAGCTTCATTGGCGATTGAACTCATTTTAGCACTGAATTGAGAGATTGTCTCCTCTGAATCCATCCTTAGAACTTCAAATTGAGAAGCTAGCTGATCCAATCTCGTTCTTTTAACACTTGAATTCCCTTCATGAGACTTTTGCAGAATGTCCCATGCTTCTTTAGCAGACTCACACCCCTGAAGAAGCTTAAACTCATCATCATCAACAGCCCCAAATATTGCATTGAGTGCCCTTGCATTGTATTTGGACAAGTTCTTTTCTTCTATAGTCCAATGTGCCTTGGGTTTAGTGATCTTGTCACCAGCTTCAGTCTTCTCATAGGGAGGTTCCCATCCTTCTTCAACAGCTGTCCAAGCATCTTCACCCAAATTTCGGATCAGCTGGACCATACGTACCTTCCATCGACCATAGCCTCTATCATCCAGCATGGCAGGCTTTTGTTGTATCACCAATTCATTAGCAGACTCCATCTTTATCTCGATCCCAACCTGTGTTGAGTATAAAGCTCTCGTCGGTTGGAGACTCTGATACCAAGTGTAAAAACAAAGATGCAGCCAATAATAAAAAGAACCTCTATTCTTATTAAGAATCACTTAAACAATCTTACACAGAGTGTTTAATCAGTTTTACACACAGCTCAATTAGCTTGTCACTAACCAATTCTTAATCTACCCACAAAAAACCTAAGAACTCTCAAAGCTTATTCTCTCTAGAGTCTTATCTTCCTCTCAAAAACGGCCAAACAACATGTTTGCCCTATCATTACAATATATAGGAACTACCCATAACCTACTTTCCTAAATAAGGATAAGTCTAAATCTCCTCTTTGATACGACAATATCTTCTTCTTCAATTAATAAATCTCCGAGAGTAATGCCACATCATCCATCCATTGTAACTTTGCAACCCACGAACTAGAGTTCTACAATGCAGTCTTGTAGCATCTGAAATCTTCATGCTTACACCCTGGTTTGCGGAAAAGTTTAAAAAATTGATTTGGCCACGTATGTCACTAAAATATAATTATTTTTTTGGTCAAGAGTCCTGAGAGAACTTCATTATGGATGACCTTCATGGAAGTGATTGTCGGAACGGTGCAAGTGAGAACAAAACACATAAAAATATCATTTGTTGATTTGTAGGGTCGGTAAACAGTTTTTAAAGCCTCCCATACGTAACAAACCAGCCATCAAATATGGATAGATCCACGGACCCAGAATAGATGTAAGGCCCACTTAAGTAGGTGGGCCCATGGATTGATAGTGGACATGGGCTCACTAATCAAGGTGGCAGTTGAGGTGTTACAGAGACAAAAGCTATATCACGGTGTGTCAAAGACCCTTCCACGAATACAATAGGAAATTTAACATTAGTTAGTATCAAAAGATTTTGTACCTTAGAAAAAAGTTTTACTTTTATTGGTTGTCGGAGGCTCGGAGCAAGCCATTTTGAGATAACAAAAAGACGTGAACATGTTCTCTCTAAATAGGAGGAGGACAGAGCCGAAGTTCTTTCTATGGTGGAGAATGTTGGACACAAGGTTATCTCCCCAAGGGAGAAAGGTGGAGGAGGTTGGACGCAATGTTATCTCTCTAAAGAAGGAAGGTGGAGCCAAGGTTCTCTCCATGATGGAGAAGGTTAGACACAAGGTTCTCTCCACAAGGGATGAGGATGAAGCCGAAGTTTTCTCCATGGTGGTCTTACATTATTGTGATGATACATCATTGATTAGTATATTATGTAATATATTTTTTATTCAAAATATTTTTTGAACCAACAAGTTTAGTAATTAAAAAACTATGCAGAAGTAAAAGTAAAAAAGTTGGCTTAATGTGTTTATATAGACATTTTCTAGGTGGTGATAAAGAATATATTTATAATATAGAGTATATTTAGGCGTAAAAGAAAATACATTTTTAATAGTAACATACATAAAAGATTTGTAGATCGATATAAATTAGTGTATTATAACAACAATAAAAATTATAAATAACATATAATAAATTTTAATATATTTTTGTAAAATTTAATTTAATTTATAAAACTTTAAAGCCGCACATCAGACGGGTCTTCGTCTAGTTACATATATATCAAATCCTACTATATAATTATGAATGATATATATATATATATATAAGAATTTTAAAATTTTGTTATTTCTCATCAAAAACTAAATTAAGCTATAAAGAAACGAAAAAGAAACTAAAATATCAAAATAAAATTCTATAAAAAAAGGTATTACAACTACATCATAAATCAAAATTATAAAATCAGCCAGATATTTCGTAACTTTAAATTTACCGTAATACAGTAAAATTATTTTTTCATAGTTAACATTGACAATTAAACATTTAAGTTTTTTAAAAATCAGTAAGTCAAACAAAAATAGAAAAAGTTATGTAAATAACAAGTGTAGTACTATAACTAGTATAACTTAAAATTATCTTTTACTTTCTTTCTTTTTATCGTTTACAATGCACTCACTCACTCCCAAATTTGAATCTAATCTATAACAAGACAGTGACTTCATAAAAAATCACTAGTTTTGTTATATATATATATATATATATAACATATTAACAAAAGGGATTTTTAGAACCAACAAAAAATATGATTTGGTTAAAAAATAGAGAGTGTTATTATTATTAGTATTAACTATTAAGAAAAGTAAGGATTTAACAATAATTTAATCAACAGAATGGTAGTAGTGCACATCACATGGGAGGAGAGAAGCAAAGGAACCTACAGTAAAAAAAAATAATACTAATAATTCTTTTGGTTCATATGTGTATAAAAATGCGATTCTTTGCTTCTTCATTCCCTTTCTTATTAAAAAAAAAAAAAAAAAAAAAGGAATCGTCGTCTCTTCCTTTTGCCTTCCACAACCTTCGTGACACCTCATCATCTCTCTCTCTCTCTCCCACCTTCTCCGTCCCGTTCCGTTCTCCTCCCAAAACAGGTAAATCATTAATCCCCCTTAATCTCTCTCTCTAATCCTCTTTCCCGTTTCTTCATCTCTACAGATCCTCTGATTCTGATCCAACAATTTCGGAATTCTTGATTCTCATCTGATCAGGCGCGATTTATGGAGTCTATATCTCGTGTATCGAATCAGGTCACTCAACCAACAACAACAACGACCTCTAATTCCGATCGCTCCGTCGTAAGCGGAGGAAGAAATCTCAACCATCAACGGTTAATTCATCTCAATCAACATCGTTGGAGAAATGGAGATCGGATAAACAGCAACAGATCTACTCAACGAAACTAGTCCGTGCTCTAAGAGAGCTACGAATCAGTCAACAAACATCGTCGTCGTCTTCATCGAATCCACGTAGCGGCGGTGGTGGTGGTAGAGCCGTACGCGAAGTCGCTGATAGAGCTTTAGCAGTTGCGGCGAGAGGTAAAACACTCTGGAGTCGAGCTATACTATCAAAAGCCACCGTTAAACTCAAATTCAGGAAACAGAAACGCCACAGAATATCGAACCCGACGACAACGACGACGACGACGTTAACGACCGGGAGTATAAGGTCGAAGAAACAGAGAGCGACGGTTTTGAGGCTAAAGGCAAAAGGATTGCCAGCTGTACAAAGGAAAGTGAAAGTTCTGAGCCGGTTAGTTCCCGGTTGCCGTAAACAAACCTTACCGGTGGTTTTAGAAGAAACTACTGATTATATTGCTGCCATGGAGATGCAGATTCGTGCTATGACTGCTATTCTCTCCGCCGTCACCTCTTCTACTCCTCCGCCGCCGCCGCCAGGTCATGATGGGGGACATACACATATGCTTGGTTAGTTGGCCAAACTGTCTTTTTTTTAAAAAAAAATGTTTTTTCTTCATATTATTATTCTTCTCATCTCACTGTATTTGTTTGGTGTTTGAATATTTTTACTTTTATTCAACTTTTTATTTTACCATTTTCATCATTTATGTATATCCTTTTTTTTTTTCTTCTTGAATCTCTATGTTTACCAAAAATAGTGCCGGAAAAAAAGAACAGGACAGTGATTGGTTTCTGTAATAATCGTAATAATTTTTTCAGTTTCTTGGTAATCGTGGAAGCACATTTGAGTTTGTGATTACAAATTACAATACTTTATGGTTAAGATAACTAGACGTAATGATAAAATGCGATTTAAATGTGTTTGGTGAAATTAATGATATGAGCAAATGCAACAATGGAGAGAGTATAATTTTCGTTTTTTTGTTTTGTTATGTTTGTAAGTTAGGTTGGTTGATTGGGATTGAATTCTCTTTGCTGAAAAGATTTGTTATGACACCACTACTTACTTATTAAGCCTTTTTCTTCTTTTGTATATGGTATTTTGGTTTATTTTGGTAATGTGGTTAGATTTTGGAGATGCAGAAAAAGGTAAAAAAAAAATCTAGAGAGTTTAACACAATCACATGGTTGAGAAAGACATAAAGACATGAACATGATGATGAGTGACTCACATGCTCCAGTCTGAGCAGAGAGGGGTATATTTCTTTTCTTCTTTCTGTTAAAAAAAAGCCTAAAAAGGTGAACACTGAAATAGAGAGATTTATCGCATCACTCTATATTTTTTGCCAATTTTTTTTTTTTTTTTTTTGACATTCCTAAGAAATTTTTTACTCGGAATCTAAAATTAAAAAAAAAAAAAAGTTGAATAAAAAAGGCACTAAAAATCTTCTTCTTTGTTTTTGGTCGGCCAAAAGGCACTGATTTTGGTGAAACTGTTAGTAGTATTTTGGAGGAATGAATAAGTAATACCAAAAAAATAAGAAGCAAAATTCATGAAAATAAATGTTTTCTGACACATGTCATGTGGGATTTTACATTATCTCAAACTTTTTTTTTTTTTCTCAATACTACTTGTACAAAACCCTTAAACCCCACCCAACACTTATGTTTTTGTTGCACATGTGATGTGCATTCAATTGGGTAGACAATAAAAATCTTTGAATAGATCATATACTTCAGAAGATATGTGGTAGATCATTCGGGTTAATTGTGTATCAGTGTAATTTGACTACATTTAAAGAAGAAGAAAAAATTGCGTCGAATGTGTGTCGTATACTA